>CM026294.1:1568508-1734112 GCA_014851415.1 Cnaphalocrocis medinalis
AATAATGCTCATCGGGCAAACATGCATGGAACAGCAAAAAATAATACTTATGATGAAGCCTTCCGATAGGAGTGATAAAGCTACAGTGTAATTTTTTTCTCGTATATATAATAATAATAATTAGGGATGTGACGAGTGCGTAGGGATGTGACGACCCCATCGCCCGCTGGTGAGAGTTGGTGATCTTCGCTAGTGAAGAACAACAACTGTCATCAGTGCAGTCAGTCTCCGCAGGGCAGCTTGTGGCGAGCTGTTGGTGTGTGGCGACACCACGGACCCGAGACTCCCGGGGGAAACACCATCTCTCCCCCACCTCTGGCTTGCGTTTGTTGGCCGGCCGGAGTGGAGCGCAAGAGCTAGATGCTCGAAAGGGTGGAAGTGCTCAATCTGCGTAATAGCGAGGAACGGCTGAACGGATTACCGGGATCCAGAAGTCGGTGCACACCCAGTGGCGGATTTGCCCTAAGGCCCAGTAGGCCCGGGCCTAGGGCGGCCAGGTATTAAGGGCGGCTAAACGTGCCAAAATAAATCACTCATGATAACAAGATTAACAAGAAGAAACTCAAATGCAAAGTATCGTAATATGTTTTTACATATGGATCGCGTAGTACCGTATGATTAAAGAAGTATAGGTACCTATCGATTGTTATTTTATTTCGCGATCTTTGTTTGATTTATCGTTATTTTGCTAATTTAGTTTATAATTCCAGTTAGATTATTAGTTAATCTAACTTATGAAATGCAATATTATGATATTTAAGTCAAACAATAGTAAAATTGAAGACAAACATTGGAATTCAGACTGCACAAAAAGATTTTACGAACTTTTCGTTCGCCAATAACAGGGAAATGATGTGTTTTACAAACAAAGCATAAAACAGTTTGAAAAGTTTTATTTAAATGTCCAATCATCCCTAAAACCTCGGAAAATATTATAAATTAACCGCCTTATTCATAAAAATATATAACACTGTTCTAATTAAAATAAGTTTTGTTTCTTTTACTACAGACGTTTTCAATTGGAAAGCACATTTTAGTTAACCAATTTTCTGAATCAATTACAAGTGGAAGTAAAGATTTTTCTTTTCATTAAAGTGGAAGAAGAAATTCTTTACTGATGTAAAACTTATGAATAAATAAATAAATAAATAATCAATAATTATAGTCTATAATGTTGGGGCTGAGAAAGGGGCGGCACATGGCCTGGGGCCTAGAGCGGCTAGAACTGCAAATCCGCCACTGTGCACACCTCTCTACACCCTTAGCTGACCACGCCGATGTTGCCGCCTTGCCGCCTTATACGGTGGCTGATTTGGGGGGCCCATCTAGTGGGGAGGCGAGTCACCGTCTGCCATGATTATTCGAGATGAGACATTTGATATGGCAGGCGTCCCGTTGTCTCGTCAATATCCCGGCAACCAGTCCAGCAAGATCCTACCCATAGACCCGGCATAGTTCCCTTCTTATCTACAATAGTCCTTGCATCTGGCGGGTGCTGACTTTGGTTGTATCTCTTCAATAGTACAAACAGAGTCAGTAGCCGCTAGGTGTACACATCCCCATTTTCATTATTGTGTCTCAAAGGGCCTCTACGTGTTGGATCTGTATCCCCACGCACGCCTTCCAAAAGGACCGGCCTCCGTGCCGTGATTTCCCGTAGGAGAGATACAAATATGTTCTATATGTGTGCGTATTTCGCTCGGTGTAATAATAATAATAGTACATTGTACGCGAGCAGCGGGCGCGAGCCGTACCTCACCCCGCGCGCCCGCCGCCGGCACGCGCTCGGCTTGTAGCTTCGTGAATAAAACTAGTGTGTAACTGACTCTCGACTTTGTTGCTCGTTCCTTTCCCCCGCGCCATACTCACAAACTAAACAAAATAATAATAATATTTTCACTACATCACATACATACATACATAATCAGGTTCGATATCCGGTTCAACGGTGTAATTATTTTAAAATGAATGAAAGGAGTTTAGATTGTTTTTTTGAAATTAAAATAATGTCTTTTTTTCAGTAAAATGTTTCATCTACTATATTAAAGTTACTTTCCCTCCATCTGGCATGGCCGTAGCATACCCCGTATACTAATCGAAAAATCTAATGCATCGCGCTAGTATTTCGTACACTAGCGCGATGCATTAGACGCCTAACGCCATCTATTGGTATGGAGTGGAACTAAATGTTACGATACGAAGTGAGGGCAGGTTCTATATACAGGGTGTATCAGTGAACATTTACATCCCTTTAACCACGTGTTCTACCAACCATTCATAACAAATTTTGTTCTATGACTTTTGGAAATTCGCATATAAAAATTTCATCTGTCCATACAAAGTCGGTCACGTGACTTGGTCATTTTGTATGGGGAGTCGAAAATTTTTTCAAAGATTTTAGAAAAGTTGTCGAACAAATGTTGTTTAGAATGGTTGATAGAACACATAGTTAAAGAGATGTAAATGTTCACAGATACACCCTGTACATGTACGTTGTGTCACAGGCCGCAGCTATCCAGGTGTACGCGGAGCGCTCGCGCAACATGCAGCTGATCCTGGAGCAGCAGGAGCGCCTCGCCGACACCTCGCTCACGCTCGAGATGCAGAGGATCGAGGCCGAGCAGGTCGGTTTAATACCTTAATACTCATTTATACTCAAGGCACAGAATACTTAATAGTACAAGTACAGAAGGCCCACTTCTAAAAACCGTTTAATGAAAAATAAAGGCTCAGGCTACCATAACATAAAGTTGAAATTCCGGCCGCCCAGCGTTCAACACCTACACCTATTCATACCTAGAGGTGCGTTCTCTTTCTATCGCACGCAACTGTCGCGCATGCGTCGCCGCTCGCTCGTGATTTTCTACTGACTGGCCCCTCCGGAGGGGACGCCGCATGTACTTGCAAGTTCGATACCTACACGCGGAGTGGGACAGGCCTGACCTTAGTATTAATTTATACTCAAGGCTTAACAGGTCACACACTACTTTGTACCCTAATACCCATTTATACTCAAGGCTGAACAGGTCACACACTACTTTGTACCCTAATACTCATTTATACTCAAAGCTGAACAGGTCACACACACTACTTTGTACCCTAATACTCATTTATACTCAAGGCTGAACAAGTCACACACTACTTTGTACCCTAATACTCATTTATATTCAAGGCTGAACAGGTCACACACACTACTTTGTACCCTAACACTCATTTATACTCAAGGCTGAACAAGTCACACACACTCCGTTGTACCCTAATACTCAATTATACTCAAGCCTGAACAGGTCACACACTACTTGGTACCCTAATACTCATTTATACTCAAGGCTTAACAGGTCACACACACTCCGTTGTACCCTAATTCTGATTTATACTCAAGGCTGAACAGGTCACATACACTACTTTAAAAAAATATATATATCATTGAACTACCCCTACATTTTCCATCAACTTTTATTATAAAACCATTTACGTAAACGAAACATTTGATATAGCTACCAAACAAAATTTGCTAGTCGCTCACACAGAAGTTTGAAGTTGTGACGTCACACTTCAATAGCCATTTGTATAGAGCGTTTTTGGGCTTGCCCAAAATATGTGTTCTTAAAGTTGTGATATCTCAGGTAATTCAAATGAGAATCAAGTGATTCTTTCTATATATCATTTGTTGGATAATATTGTGTAAATATAAAAATACAACTAGTAGTTAGTATCAATTCGGATAATCGATGTTCTACAGTACTCATATTACGAGGTAGTAATGATTGCTGTTTTGTTTCAGGACTGGGAGAAGGTCCACGACCAGCGCGAGTTGGAGCAGAGGGATGAACTGCGAGCCATGTACAAGCTGCGCGAGCAGGAGATCATCTCGCAGCTCATGCAGCTCGAGAACAAGCAGTACGACATGGTGGGTGCGAGCTTTATACATACAGGGGGGTCTACTCCGCCAAACGATATCGATTTATTCGTAACGATAAACAGTTCTTACAAAAACCCTACTCTAACACAGCTTAAAATACGAATAATTGAATTTGACAGCTTCACAAACGTCAAATCAACGAACATTCCTACGACGTCTCTGATGGTATCGTTAGAAGTATCGTTTCGTTTGTATTTGTAAAAACTTTTTTCAGCCATTTATGGTCCACGCTGAAGAATAATAAACCAAACAGCCAAACTTTTTTAAAATTTTACAAGCATTCGTCGTATCGTTACGAATAAAACGATATCGTTTGGCGTAGTAGACCCCAGGGTGTATCTGTGAACATTTCATCATCAGCCCGGAAGCACCCGCTGCTGAGTATAGGCCTCCTTTCTTTTTCGTGAAAGTACCCGGTTCTGAGCTACTCGGATCCAAGTAGAACCTCCAATTTGAGTAATATCATCGACCCGTCGCGACCAAAGATTTAAATCATAGATATGCCCTGACACCTAAAAACGAGGCAATATTTTGATGACATGACGTGTGCGTGTCATCGAAAGTCACTATCTATGAGGATAAAATACGGTCAGCAAAATTTTCATACTGGGAACTAAAAATAAAACAATTCCTAAATTTGAAAGCAATTTTATTTATAGGACATTTTATTTCTAAATGTTACACTACATTTATCTATTTATTCAAATAAATTACCCTAATCTCAGAGCGAATATCGGGTTTGATCACCAAACCGCATAAAGGGTGATTATGTTTATGCCTAATCCCATCATAGTAGCTATGACTTGATTTCTATAATAAAGACCTTTGCCCTACTATTCCTTAAGAAAAATTATGAGTAATATTTACTATAACTTAATAATTAATTAATAATTAACACAACTCCACATTTAATGTCCTGACTCCGTACCAAGTAGCTTAAGCACTTGTGTTATAGAATAAGACAACAGAAGAAACACAAATATAATACTTTTTACTTTACGCCGACCTAGGGGAGTCAAATATAAATCATTTTCTTTGAAATGCGAAGAGCGAATTCGACTAAATTGTCCAGGTATCCAATCTTGCACTTATTATTCTTCAACGATAAATGAATTAAAATGTCTTCAACGTATTTAACAAGTTTATTTGGTTATTTTCTACAACATTATAAAATCTCAACAAATCAACATAACATTTTCTTCACCAAGAGACAGCTGTCATCTCTTTTTTTTTTAAACGGCATCCATAGCGCTCAACCAAATAGTTTGCGTAAGTTATTATTTAACATGAATTCAAACACCAGGTAACCAGTATTCATCCCTTCGATCCCGCTGGATAACTTTGATCAATTTTTCTTTAAACGCGGATCTTGCGGAAATCTAAAACATATAACGTTCATTTAAAAATAATACGTAATTATTATTTGCATGTTTATTGATTTCTAGTCGAAATAAAATTGCTATTTTATATCTGACCGCTATTAAAACAATGCCTATCGAAACTGCTGACGCTACCGTACTTTTCCCGGTTATTGTAAACCATTAACAAATGAGCTGTTATCAACTGAGTTCTGAGTACTACAGGCGGGTCTAAGTATATTGGCCACCGAGATAATGATGTTGTCTCGTTTTGTCTCAGAGTAATTGCCAATACTACTCTCTCTGTCACGCGTTGGCCGATCAGACTTTGATGTTTTGTCAACAAAATAAAATAAATTAAATTATTGATGAAATATAATTACTTACGAGTGAAATGTTACACCATTCGCTTTATTTGAATTTGTAGTATTTTTCTTGCACAATAAAAAGGCACATGAAGGCATTTTGAGTGCTTTTTCCTGTCAAAACTCCAGGCAGCTGTGTCGTGCAACTGTCACCGAGTGCAAACGGCAACTAATTCGTGCTAATCCCAGTTGAGTTAAACTAGGTTATTTGAGGTGCGACTCAAATCGGCGCGGTCAAAGTATGGCGAGGGCATATCTATGATTTAAATCTTTGGTCGCGACGCGACGCTGGACGACCAGCCGGGCTAACATGATAATTAAAAGCCGTGGTTACAAACGGACTGAACTTGAACGTCAAGCAATAAGTGCATACAATGTACTTAATATATTAAACGTCGCGTTAATGGGGGCTGCCGCGTGTGGAGAATCCGTCAGATGGCATACGTGTAGACTGAGGTCCAACTTCAACGTCATTGGTCGTTCGTTTAGTAACATTTTAACATTTCACATGTATACTCTATAAAGAGAAAATTTCTAAAGAAAATGACAAAACTTATAGGTAAACCGAAAACACGAAACACTTGCGTGATGTAATTGATCTGCAGCGCTATCTATTGATTTAGTTTGGAACTACTCTCCCGAAGTGGAGTGAGGGCGGGCAGTGGCCCGCTTCCGCTTTGATAGTGATCAAAAATAACCAATCAACGTGTAGTCGTATCTCAGTCTACACGTACGCCATCTAACGGATTTTCCACACGCGGGAGCTTCCATTCCCGTTTTAATATTTTATAGTGACAAAGCAACGCGAAAATAATCTTAATGACTCAATGAACTCTTTGTCTGTTCTTTTGTGCCTGTCAATCTCATATTTGGATCACGGCCGCTTAGACTCTCCGCAGACTACAAAATTTTAATCGGCCGATAGTTTGGTCGGCTTCTTAATCAGTATGAAGATGTATGCAGTTGCGCACATTACAGTGATTCAGTATCGGCCGATAAAAAGTTTGATGCATACGAACCGGCCAATCCGACTGAACTATCGGCCGATAGTGAGTCTATAGTCTGCGGGGACTCTTACCATCATCTGAGTGGGGTCATCTTTGTACTGCTTTATGAATATTTATGTACTTACCATTCTATGTCTAAATTGTCTTGAATTTTTGGATTAAACTTTTTATAGATACCTACTGTTAATAAATAACCAAATAGTAAATATTTTCTAAATGGAAGAGCAGTGTACCCTGACACAGGCTATTATAGCTTAAAAGGGAACACTGATGTATTGTAGTTTAAGACTGCTTCATTGTAAAAGCCAATATTTTTTTTTTATCTTGATTGTCCTGAATAAAAAAACTAAAAACCTCCTTGTAATCTGGTTGTAGGAGCAAGAGAACCAGAGCCTCCGCGAGCAGTTGGAGGAGTACCAGCGCCGCGAGCGCGACGACGCGGAACAACTGGCAGAGAGCCTGGCCGCGCGCCCGCCGCACGACTCCGAGGCCGCAGGTCGGTCCACTGATAATACATAGATCATCATCATCATTCATCGGGTCACGGGTTCGATTCCCGCAACGACACAAATTTGTGTTGATGAAACAGATATTTGTGTTGGGTCTGGATGTTTGTGTTACCTTCGTTGTTTCTGGTTTCCATAGCACAAGGGAAAACCTTAGTTTGGGACCAGGACAATGTATGTGATGTTGTCTCAATTAATTATTATCATTAAAGCCGTTACACGTCCACTGCTGGGGCTTGGAGGCAATTCGTCCCAAAAAACCTCGTCCCACAATTTCAAGATTTTTAGGGTTCCGTAGTCTACTAGGAACCCTTATACGTTTCCTTGACACCATGTGGATCAAACCCCCCAGTCTCGAGATATATTAATACCAAGTTAAAACTAGAGCATGTCCCCGTCCCCCCCTTAACTTTTAAAATAATATTACAATAATTGTGAAAAAAATGTGCTGTACTTTCAACCCCCAAGTAAGTACTTTCAACGAAAACTATAGCGGACTCTGTATTATACACAGTTTTTTTAATACAACTCGACCAACTTATGACGTGCAGTTGCCCTAACTACAAACTATGAAAATAAGTTCGGCCCATCTTATGGCTACGGAACCCTTTCTTGTGTCTTTTTTTTTGTCGGTTTTTTTGTTGGTTACTGTTCAAGCCTAACGTCATCAATATTTTTTGTTTTGAAGAGTTTAGTAAATATTACCTATTACAATAAAAATATTGGTTAGGTCAGGTTAAAACAGTGTCCAGCAAAAAAATCTTGAAATTCTGGGACGAGTTTTTTTGGGACGAATTGCCCCCTAACCCCATAGGCCTCCCCCAATGTTCTATACTCTGATTTTTAATCATGTGGAGTAAACTGACAGATGCAAATGTCAAGTTTCTATACATTTTGAATCTGTCAAATTAAGTGATAATGTTTGGGGATGACACTTTGACATCTGTCAGTTTACTCCACATGATTAAAAACCAGAGTATACTTGTCTGAATTAATGTTACTTCATTTATTTATTAATATTTCGTCTCCCCATCCAGCCGAGCGTCTCCTAAGCGAGCAAGCAGCGTCTGCGCGTGACCTAGCAGCCAAACGCGCGCGCATCGCCGCGGTGGAGTCGCAGCGCGAGCAGCTGGACCGGCGCCGCGAGCTGCTGGAGCTGGAGCGCAAGCGCAAGCTGGCCGAGGCCCGGGAGAAGCGGAAGCCTGACCTCGACAAGGTGAGACAGTATACCTACCCTACACCCACACAAAGAGAGACTAGGAGAATCAAAGAGATACAAAAATAGGGAGACAAGAGAAGCCAGGGAAAGAGTAAGCCCGACATGCTGGGATAACATGCGCACCGCGAGATAATTTGTCGACTCGTATTGTGTCGGCGCAAGCTGCTTCTCGCTCACCTGACTGAGCGATGAGCGGGATAGAAGGATGCGCTCTCGCGAACGAGAGTCTACAAAATTTGTCGCGGTACGTTTGTTAGGCCTACTGGACAAGATTAGACAATATACACACTTCACTAAGAGACAGAGAGGAGACTAGGAAAATACTAGAGGTACAAAAATAGGGAGACGGGAGAGGTCAGGGAGAAGAGAAAGCCCCTGGACAAGGTAAGACAGTAAACACTCTTCACTAGGAGACACTTCACTGGCTGGAGCTGGATGCGAGTAGCCGAAGATCGATCAAAGTGGTAAGCATTTGAAGAGGCCTATGTTTAGCAGTGTACTGCAACAGGCTAATGATGATGATGACCAGGAGACAGAGTAGTCCCAGCGCTAGCGCAAGCTGGCCGCGGCCCGAGAGAGGCGGAAGCCCGACCTAAACAAGGTTAGACAATATACACTCTTCACTAGGAGACAGAGAAGAAACTAGGAGAATCAAAGAGATAAAACAGGGAGACGGAAGAAGCCAAGGAGAAGAGAAAGCCCGACCTGGACAAGGTTAGACAATATAGACTCTTCACTAGGAGACAGCTGCAGCTGGAGAGCAAGCTGGCCTAGGAACGGGAGAAGCGGAAGCCCGACCTCGACAAGGTTAGTGAAGCAATGAGATACGAAATTGAATGGACTATAGGACGGAAGATCAATCCCTTGGCGCTGCGTAGAGATGTAGCTTCGCTATGTATATTTTACCGATTATACCATGGGAAATGCTCTGAGGAATTGTTCGGATTGAATCCTGCCGCTTCATTTCGCCTCCGTTCCATTCGACAACTGTTCCGCCCTCATCATTTAGATGCTTGGCAATCTTCAACTGTGCGTTTCTTAAGAAACTTTCTGCGTCGAACTACAAAACTATGGAATGAACTGTCACCAGCGGTATTTCCGAACCGATACGACCTACAAACCTTCAAAAAGCGAGCGTATTCCTTCTTAATAGGTCGGCAGCGCATTTGCTACTCCTCTGGTGTTGCGGGTGTCCATGGGCGGCGGTAATCTCTTACCATCAGGTGATCCGTCTGTTCGTCTGCCCCCAATCTCATAAAAAAAAGAAGCCAAGGAGAAAAGAAAGTCCCGACCTGGACAAGGTTAGACATTATAGACTCTTCACTAGGAGACAGCTGCGACTAGAGCGCAAGCTGGCCTAGGAACGGGAGAAGCGGAAGCCTGACCTGGACAAGGTGAGACAGTATACCTACCCACAAAAAGAGAGACTAGGAGAATCAAAGAGATACAAATATAGGGAGATAAGAGAAGCCAGGGAAAGAGTAGGCCCGACATGCTGGGCTAACATGCGCGCCGCGAGATAATTTGTCGACTCGTATTGTGTCGGCGCAAGCTGCTTCTCGCTCACCTGACTGAGCGATGAGCGGGATAGAAGGATGCGCTCTCGCGAACGAGAGTCTACAAAATTTGTCGCGGTACGTTTGTTAGGCCTACTGGACAAGATTAGACAATATACACACTTCACTAAGAGACAGAGAGGAGACTAGGAAAATCGTAGAGATACAAAAATAGGGAGATGGGAGAAGCCAAGGAGAAGAGAAAGCCCGACCTGGACAAGGTTAGACAGTATACACTCTTCACTAGGAGACACCAATGCCTGGAGCTAGATGCGAGTAGCCGAAGATCGATCAAAGTGGCGAGCATTTGGAGAGGCCTATGTCCAGCAGTGGGCTGCAAGAGGCTAATGATGATAACTAGGAGACAGAGTTGTAACGCAAGCTCGCCGAGGCCCGGGAGAAGCGGAAGCCCGACCTAGACAAGGTTAGACATATACACTCTTCACTAGGAAACAGTAGTCCCAGCGCGAGCTATTAAGAAAAATACTCAGCGGCACATCTAATCATGGCGTATTTTTCATACAACCGTAGGTACCTACTTCACGATTTCATGAATTAAAAATTTGCAATTTTTTTGCGTTTTCATTGAGGGGCTACACGAATGAAACTAGCGACGCCGACCTGTTTACACTGATTGTGGCGAAAATGAATGAATGAATGAATGAATATGCTTTTTATTGCACACAAAACAGAGGTATAAAACTTAAAACTAGTTATAACAGGAGTCATGTACAACAAAGGCGGCCTTATCACTATGAGCGATCTCTTCCAGGCAACCTTTGGGTAAAGGACACTTGATCAAGGTGTAAGGCGGTGCAATTATACAATACTTATATACATAGGTACGAGTATAAACATTAATACATACATACATTCATTAAATTAAATATGAATACACTAATACATAATATACTAACAAATATAAACTACATAGACATACTTAAGAATAAATAATGTAACTATAATAAATAAATAAAGAGGATCTCAAATAAGTAAGTAGCATTATGAGAGTTGTAATGAAAGGACAGGTTAGGATGGGGTGGGGGGGAGGGGGGATTAGGGAAATTTGGTTCAAAGTGTAAGGAAATGTGCTTTAATCCTGGTTTTAAAGATGGGTAGGGAGTTGGATTGCCTTATGGACAGCGGTAAGGCGTTCCACAGCCTGATGGACTGTACGGTGAAGGATTGGGATGATATTTTTGATGAAAATAAAACATTACAGACTTAGATCCAAGTAAATTAGATTTTTCAAGATGCAATACAATATTTCTCATACGCGACAAGTAACAATAAAGTTATCAGTGCTAAAAACGGCCACTTTTAGCAATAATTGACATTATTGTTACTTGTCGCGTGTTTTATAAAATGTATTGCATCTTGAAAAATTCAATTTACTTTTATTTAAGTATGTAATGTTTCGCTTTCTTAAAAAATATCGTATTTTCGCCACAATTAGTGCAAATAGGTTGGCGGCGCTAGTTTCATTCGTATAGCCCCTTAACGTCGTCGTAACACCCAAAAACTTTTAAAAGGCATAAAACAATTGATTTTCCATTGTGTCTGCTGTCCAGACAGCCAGGACCAGGCCAACGACGTTAAACAATCAATGACGTTGAAGTTGGTCCTCAGTCTAACAGTGCGCCATCTAGCGGACTTTTCACACGTGTTGTGTTTTTGTGATACAGGATGAAGACGGCGACACATACATGGTGTCCCCGGGCGACAGCCCCGGCGCCGCCGGCCTCAACCGCAGCCACTCTTCACCCAACATACCCAAGGTAACCAGCCGGGCTAACATGCGCACCACGAGATAATTTGTCGACACTCGTATTTTGTCGGCGCAAATTGCGTCTCGCTCACCTGACTAAGCGATGAGCGGGATAGAAGGATGCGCTCTCGCGAAAGAGAGTCGAAATTTTGTCGCGGTGCGCATGCTAGGCCTACATAACGTTGTTCAACACACCCAAGCGGCTACTCACTACCTTGTTATGTTTTGACAGATAAAATTCAAAATCAGCTGGCAACTATTTTCCCATTGCCTTAAGGACTAGCTTTTGCCCGCAGCTTTGATCGCGCCCCCCACTTCCCTAAAATGGGGTGTTAGAAAGGAGTAAAACGTAGCCTGTGTTACTCTATATCCTCATTCAACTATCTCCACTTTAAAAATCACGTTAATTTGTCGCTCCCTTATGCCGTGAAAGAAAGACAAACATTACAGACAGACACACTTTCCCATTTATAATAAGTATGGATAGTGGCCCACCCTCACTTTATTTCGGGACAATAATTCCACTGTCTACCAACAGATGGCGCTGGGCGACGAATTCATCGCCCTAGTGTTTCGCATTTTCAGTTTATATTTTTGGTCTGTCGATGTCTATAGAGTTTATCTCTTTATATATTAAAAAATAGTATGGACTTAACCTCTTTCTTTGTTGTATAGATTCCATCAGACGACGAGGAGCAGCCGGTGCCAGTGTTCGACCGCAGCACGAAGCCTTCCAAAGTGGCGCCCTCTAGCGACCTCTACCAGCGTGACTTCCAGCCGGTTTGGGGACACGTGGTGAGTACCTCATATTATCTTTACTGCAGCACTCAGAGACGTTAATTAAACCTTTATTGTCGCCATCATCATCATCAGCCTGTTGCAGTCCACTGCTGGACATAGGCCTCTCCAAATGCTCGCCACTTTGATCGATCTGCGGCTACTCGCTCCAGCCAGCCCTCTTGCGCAGATCGTCACTCCATCTGGCCTGATTATCTGATTGCCACTTATGTAAAAATATTGACCTTTATTTTAACGGCGTAAGATCCAAAATCCTTATAAAAGGTAAAAACATTTTCTATTGTGTCTGTTGTCTGGGCCTTACAACTTAGGATAATGAGCATTAAAGTTAAATAGCGTCTCTGAGCGCGGCAATATTCTTTAGCCCGTATATTATCTTGATTAAAATGACAGCTATTGTCACAGAAAAATGATCTTTAGGACTTAATTATTTAAACTTTCTTTAATAAACCTTATCTACAATGAAATAAAGGTGAAAATGAAACGTGTCATTCTAATCAAGCTACCTATATCCTATGGACGTGAGTGGCAGGTACTTTCTCTTCTCATCTTTATTCGAACTGGGGATTCGGGATAAGTTGAATATCCATAGTTTTTAATTACACAATATAAAATGCCTTCCCATACAATACATTTATCACCAGATTATCTTTCGTTGAGAAAATAAAATTGAAGCGACTTTATGAAATCGACTTCAATGTCGAGAGGACGAGAATTGCCCCCTAGAATTCGTCAAGGGTAAAGCCAACGTAAGGAAAGGGACGCTATGATGATAATATTTTTTTTTTCCTTTTTTGTTGTTTTCTTTCTTCGTGTCTTTTAATTGCAAAACAATAAAGTTATTCTAGGTAGAAATCAACTTTCCGAATCAGCGGTAGCTATCATAATATTTGACATTCATAAATGTTCTGTATGGACTTAAATTGAATCCTAACTAATATTATAAATGCGAAAGTAACTCTTGTCTGTCTGTCTGTCTGTTACTCATTCACACCAAAACTACTGAACGGATTTGAATGAAATTTCGTCGTCGTCTGAGAAAGAACATAGGCTACTTTTTATTGCGAAAAGGGGATTGTAAGGGGTTAAAAGGAGGGGGTGAAAATGATTAAATAATTCAAAATGCTACCCAAAGATACTATTAGACGCAGACGAAGTCGCGGGCCGTCGCCTGTTGTAGTAAAGAATATTTATATTTTTAATAAAATTTCAAAATCACATCATTTAATTTTTTATTACAGTAAAAACGTCTCTAATGATGATGCAAATAAATTATTTATCTATCTATCATTGTCGTCACAAATCGATAGTAAAAAATCTACATGTCTAGATGCGTCTGGATGCATCATCAGGGCGGAATGCGTGACGCATCGCCGCCCAAGGGCGAAGCCCTACGAGGTAATCCGCGCCCGGCAACGTGCCCCGCGCCTATGTGGGCCACGCAGAGTATTAATTATGCACCCGTGTTTGATCGGTAAACATCACACAATATTGCAATTATGTATATAATTATTTTGAGTAAAATTTTAAGCGGTAATATTTATACAGAGTGTATCTGGCAACATTTACATACCTTTAAACACGTCTTCGAACAATCATTCGGAACAACATATTTTGTTCTATGACTTTTGACAATTCGCATAAAAAAAATTCAACATTACAAAGTCGGTCACGTGACTTGTTTATTTCGTATGAGGAGTCGAAAAAAATTGTGATAGGTAGCAGGCGAGCAGGCGGATCACCTGATGGTAAGCAATTGCCGCCGCCCATGGACACCTGCAACACCAGTGGAGTTAGTAGTCCGCTGCCAACCTTTTTCTTCTGTCGAGAAAATCCGGCAAGAAACTCGCCAGTTTATCGCCAAAATGTTTATTACAAAGTTCCAAGTAACTTTTTATCTACCTCGTTCTAATCCCATAGGCGACAATGTTCATAGGCTTCGAACTAATCGGTCGAGAGCCACGTGCTGGGAGCACACGGACGAGATCGCCGAAAACTAAGCCGATTATACGCTGTCACATGCTGACCACAGGCTCCGTGGCTAGCACGTTCCGTGGTTAACGGCTAGATTTAATTATCGTGGCCATATTTACTTTTAACCTCTTCTGATGTAAAAAACATTACTCACTTTTTACGCTGGCTCAGCGATCCAAAATGAGGCCTCAGACATCAAAGTTCGCCTATGGCAATTCGGTCCTATGGCAAATCCGACCAATCTTACACGTTTAGTGCTCTAAGGTAATACACGGTGTCTCTAGGAACATTTACATCCCTTTAACCACATGTTCTTACTACGATTATGACCAAAATTTTTACTAAGACTCCCATAAAAAATGAACACGTCACGTGACCGACAGTATGAAAAGTTAAAACATTTTAAATGGAAATAATGTTGTTCAGAATTATTGTTAGAATACGTGGTTAAAGGGATGTAAAGGAGATACACCCTGTATTTTTTTAATCTTATAAATGCGAAAGTAACTCTGTCTGCTGTCTGTTACTCTTTCACACCTAGACTACAGAACGGATTTGAATGAAATTTAGTATGTACAGATGGTCTAAACCCTCAGAAAGAACATAGGCTACATTTTATTGCGAAAAGGGGGTTGTAAGGGGTTAAAAGTGGGTGGGGGTTTAAATAAACAATTAAAAATGCTACCCAAAGATACTATTCATCGCCTATAAAGTAACAGCTTACATTATAAGGGAGGTGAGTGGTAAAGGTTAGGTGTGCCAAAAATCACAAGTGTAGAAAAAAAGACTTGTCATGTGCGATGCCGCATGCCGGGCCGCGTGCTAATCGCATCAACATTTGGCTTCCTGTTACGTTACGTACGAGTGTACACAAAACAGTAGTTTATTCGTCTCGATTGCTGGCATTTATGTTGACTACTAAGCTACTAGCTAAGTACTCGAAAGGCCTTGCCCAAACATTTCAAAGAAATCGTAACGTATGGGTATCGTAAACAATTTGTATGAAAATTTGATGCTGCCTTTATGATACGTAAGCAGAACTAAAATTGATCACAAATCAAATAATCATTTATTTGCCAGAAAAGTGGTACAAGAGCTGGTATAAATAAAAAGTGTGAATGAAAATTAAAATTATAAATAAATAAATAAATTGAGACAACATCACATACATTGTCCTGGTCCCAAACTAAGGTTTTGCCTTGTGCTATGTAAACCAAAAACAACGAAGGAACCACAAACACCCAGACCCAACACAAATATCTGTTTTATCAACAAACATTTGTGTCGGTGCGGGAATCGAACCCGCAACCCTTACGGCTCAACCGGCGCTCAAACCATTGCGCTAAACGGGTCGTCAAATAAAATAAATAAATTAGAAAAGGAGAATAACAATCGCACAAACGTCGGAAAGGATAGTATCGCAAGAGCGCCCGTCCACAGAATGTACAACTGGGTCTGGTGGGTTCGATCCTCACCCTGGACAAATATTGGTGTGACGAATACTTGTGTTCATTCAGTGTCTGGGTTTGATCAGTTGTTTGATATCTGTAACACAAGTGCTTAAGCTACTTAGTATGGAACTGACTCCATACTATCATTGATCTGAATCAATGTTGTGTGAATTTATTTATTTATAAAACTATTCGAACCTTTTATGTCTTTGCGTTGGAACATATTTGAAAGAAAAAATAAATATTCCTCAAAGAAAGCGAACAATTATCGAAAATTCCTAGAAAGCTAGCGTGCAATGGCAACGTGGTTTAGCAAGTCGGCAATGACCGTGAGGAGGCGATCGATTCGGCCCTCCGCTCGAGTGCGACCGCCGGCTTTAGTATAAGTAACCCGTTTTGGTGCTTTTAGGGTTCCTTGCTTGAGGAGAAAACCTTTAGGGTCTTGACGCGCAGGTGAAACCGTGGGGCGCAGTTAGTAAAGTAAAGTATCAGCCTATATACTGTCCCACTGCAAGGCAAAGGCCTCCATCATAGAAATCAAGTTATCGCTACTATGATGGGATTAGGCTTAATCACCATGCTTGCCTAATGCGGATTGGTGATCACAAACCCGACCTATGTTCGAAAAATTCGAAATATACTTTTGCTCGACCCGGGAATCGAACCCGGGACCCCGAGATCACGGCCCGGTACGTAAACCACTAGACCAACGGGGCGCAGTTAGATTCTTGTAAAATAACTAGCAGCCGTCCGCGACTTCGTACGCGTGAAGTTGTTATTGACGCATACCGTCATATTTTTGACAATCCTCACAATATATTTTTATAAATTGTAGCCTATGTGTTATTCTGATGTATAATTGCAAAGGTTCATTAAAATCCATTCGGTAGTTTTTGCATGAAAAAGGAGCAAACCATCCATACTTACAATCTTGTACGTTTATAGGTTTTAATGGGATAATCAAATTTTTGACTCCACTGGTGTTGGGCGTGTCATCGCTTACCGTCAGGTGATCCTTCTGCTCGTGTGTCACCTGCAGAAAAGGTTTAGGATTATGGCTACTTACCATCAGGTGCTCCGTCTCATCTACCCTATCAATAAATAAATTATACAACTTTGTACGGAGCCCTCGTCGTGCAAGTCTGATTCGTAGTGTACTACTAATTAAGTACCATACTAAATGATCAAGCAACGCGATAAGACCGTAGGCGGGAAAGTACTTCTCACTGAATTTCAACCAATCAGGAACTACCTTTCTTACCATTGATTTGATTGACGCGTAACAAGCCCAGAAGTTTTTGAAAGCTGCTGCTGCTGCTGTTGCTTCAGAAAACTGCTATAACACTGAAAAATAAGATTCTATAGGAGTCGAATTGCAATCTCTGCCACGATATAATTCGTAGCTGCCGTAGCAAATCGTAGACGGCAAGCGTAGCATTTGACAGATTCGTAGCGGCGTAGCGTAAAGTGCAGTTGAGTTACTATCTGTATTCTAAGGAAAACGTAAACATTTAAATAAATAAATTCTCACAACATCTCATACATTGACCTGACTCCGTACTAAGTAGCTTAAGCACTTGTGTTACAGATATCAGACAACAGAGGAAACATAAATATAATACTTATTTAAATACATATAATATCACTGAACAAATAAATAATTTATCACACGTACAAATGTGTGTGCTTTAATACTGTAGAATAATGTCTGTGTGTGTAGTAGACTGCATCACTATAAAGCTGTTTACTGGGTGACGCAAATAAATGCAAGTGCATCCATACATTATGACGAAATCTCTTCGCGTCATCAGCACACTTGCACACACGTGCACCGTACGATGAAGGGTATCAGATATCAGAAAACAAGTTATAATAATATAGAAACGGTCAAGAAAACGTCGTAAGAGGAAACCTGCAATTTTTAGGTACGTCTAACCATAGTTCAGTTGATGAAAGAGACAGCAGTCGCTTCATTGTAATTTATTTATTTATTGATATAAGATACGTTACAGATAACAGTTGAAATAAGAACAAAACATTTGTACAAAAAGCTTAATACTAAACTATTACCTAAAAGCATTTATTATTAAACTAGCGGCCGCCCGCGATTTCGTCCGCGTGGAAAAGTAACTGTTTACCCCACTTTTAACCCCTTACAACCCTTTTTTCGCAATAAAAAGTAGCCTATGTCCTTTCTCAGGGTCTAGACCATCTGTATACCAAATTTCATTTAAATCCGTTGAGTAGTTTTTGGTGTGAAAGAGTAACAGACAGACAGACAGAGTTACTTTCGCATTTATAATATTAGTATGGATTGGTATAAGGATACGTTACAGATAACAGTTGAAATAAGAACAAAACATTTGTACAAAAGGCTTAATACTAAACTATTACCTAAAAGCCTTTATTATTAAACTAGCGGCCGCCCGCGACTTCGTCCGCGTGGAAAAGTAACTGTTTACCCCCCTTTCAACCCCTTACAACCCCCTTTTCGCAATAAAAAGTAGCCTTTCTCAGGGTCTAGATTATCTGTACGGGACGAGATATCTACGAGTACGTACTTTATATAGGTATGTTTTTTGTCTGAAGGTCGAATCTGTAAGATCAAGTTGCTAGCCTGAAGCACGCGTGGGCAAACTAAGACAGTTGGCGTGTGTATCGATCAACTCGCTCGATGCAACATACGCAGATTCGTTAGAACGATCGCGATAACTTTACCCTGTAGTTGGTACGGTCAGCATGCGCACTCGCAAAAAAAAAAGTTGTTTTCTATCCGCATGAGTAACCATCTCATTTAGCACTTAACCAGGCAACTAGACATTTTTTTTTTCATTGGTTTTTAACCTTATCATAACTGCATAAAGTTCAAAATCTGATGGTCTCATATGGTACATAGCCTGGTTAAAGGTTAGTGAGCCTGGAAATTACACTAAGTCAACTGCGTTGTGCAAGCTTCGCAACTTTAACTTTAACAGAGAAACCAGACCAATTGAATAATGGTCACGTTTCAGAAATTATGTACAGATTTCCATAAAATGTTTCCCTCACCACCGAGCTGATGGAGGAAATAAAGATATTTATTGGAAAAATCCAGAGTTCAAACCACGTTCTTCCAGTTTGAATCTGATCCTAAATAGAAAATTAAAACGTAAGAAAAAATTTTTATTTCTAATTTAAAATACTTGTATGAGAATTTTCGTTAGCTGACTAGTAACTATAAGAGTAATAAACCCAATAGCGACATAATGTTTGTTTGCTGACGCTCTGTACGGCGCAAGGCGATTACCAGCCGCGGCACGACACGGCATATAATCGCGACTAATGCCACATTACCGCAACATACTGCTCATATGCATTAGACCTGGCCTTACTTGAGGAGCTGTAGGTAACTATTGACAGTAAACATTTATTAGTATTAATTAGAAAAAAATAACTTTTAGTGCAATGTGACGGTCCAACCTGGTCTCAAACTAGGGCAACCCCTGTACTATGAGTACCAGGTGACGATTATTAACTGGGGGCGTCAACCCAGAACAACAGACCCAAAAAAATTTAGTTTACTAAATTGACTTGACCGGGAATTGAACCCGGGACTTTTCGTAGGCGAACACCTAAGCCCCTGCGTCATCGAGGCCGTCAATTACGTTTTAAAAGTCGAGGTTTTGCGATTGAATTCATCTACTACAATGTATACAATCTATTTAGAAAAATATGAAAGTGGTAATATAAAAGCATGTATGACGTCACGGTGACGTCACTAAAGTCTCGCCGGGTACGCGTCCAATTATTTTGAGTCAGTGACGCACGGCTGTAGAAATAGATTTTTATTTTTGTCTTGTTATGGTTTGTAACATGCCTTATTAATTGAAGATACCTATATTTGGCAAGAAGAATAAACAAATAATGAATAAATTCACACAACACCTCATATTGACCTGATTTCGTAATAAGTTGCATAAAGAAGAGTGCGGATGCGTTGCCGGCTTATAAGGAAGATCAGGCTCGTTTCTTAAAGATTTGAATGTCGAATCGATACGGAAATACCGCTGCGGGAAGTTGATTCTACAATTGGGCGGTGCGTGACAGAAAATGTCTTATTTGTTAATGTCTATGCGCATATAAATCACTATTGTTTTAACAGTGGGAGAGGCGAAAGGAGAGAAAGGTGGCAACGCATTTGTGACTCCACTAGTGTTACAGGTATCCATGGACAACGGCAATAGCTTACCATCAGATGATCCATCTGCTTGTCTGTCACCAATCACATAAGAAAAAAACTAGTAACTTTACATTAGGGTTGAAGCGAAAATAATTACACACAGAAAGTAGGCTTCCCACTAAGAGCTAAAAACGTGTCATGTACTCAAGCATGCGCACTAACGGGGAAATACGCCTTTTCGGCCACATTAATCCTAGCCTATGACATAAGATTGTCAAACTGTCGAGGTATGTGGTAGAGGCCGCGCGCGTATGTACTCATGCCGGGCAACAACCCTAGCATATGTCAACGAACTCTTCTAAATTCAAAATCAGGCTGAGTCTACCTTCTGTGTGTAATTATTTTGAGCCTATGACATAAGATTGTCAAACTGTCGAGGTATGTGGTAGAGGCCGCGCGCTTATGTACTCATGCCGGGCAACAACCCTAGCATATGTCAACGAACTCTTCTAAATTCAAAATCAGGCTGAGTCTACCTTCTGTGTGTAATTATTTTGAGCCTATGACATAAGATTGTCAAACTGTCGAGGTATGTGGTAGAGGCCGCGCGCTTATGTACTCATGCCGGGCAACAACCCTAGCATATGTCAACGAACTCTTCTTAATTCAAATCAGGCTGAGTCTACCTTCTGTGTGTAATTATTTTGAGCCCTATGACATAAGATTGTCAAACTGTCGAGGTATGTGGTAGAGGCCGCGCGCTTATGTACTCATGCCGGGCAACAACCCTAGCATATGTCAACGAAGTCTTCTAAATTCAAAATCAGACTGAGTCTACCTTCTGTGTGTAATTATTTTTTGTTGAAGGCAGTAGCTCCCCGCCCCCGGGGTGCCGTAAGGCGTGCCCGACGGTGCCAACCGGACGCGGCTATGAGTTAGTGGTCAAACGCCACTATATTTAGCCGCCATCGATCTGCTCGAATAACCGCTTACGTTCCGAGACCTCTCGCTTTACGAAGGCTGTTTTATTTGCTTTGGCTAATTTACAAAGTGGAATACAAATAACTGTGGGCCTAACAACATACCAACTTACTATTACTATAATTAATTATTGTTAATTTTTGAACGATTATTAAACCTCGCGTTCACGACTGATTATTAAACCTCGCGTTTCTGTATTGTATACTAGCTTTCGCCCGCGGCTTCGCTCGCTGTGGTGGACTCGTGTGGTGTTAAGCCAAATCCCAGCATAGTAGCGATGACTTGATTTCTATGATAGAGGCCTTTGCTCTGCAGAGGACAGTACACACATACAGGATGTAACTGTGAATATTTACATCCCTTTAACCACGTCTTCTAATAGTAATTCCGAACAACATTTTTTCTATGACTTATGGAAAAACGCATGAAAAAAATTATATATTTCGTACAAAGTTACAAAATTACAAAGTTACGAAATACAAAGATTTCACGTGACTTGTTCCTTTTGTATGTAGGTCGAAAAAATGATTGATGAATTTTCATAAGTCATAGAACAAATGTTGTTCAGAATGGTTGGTAGAAGACGTGGTTAAAGAGATGTAAATGTCCACAGAGAACACCCTATATAGGCTGATAGTATTTTCATTGGGATAACATTTTGATTTCAAAATCAAGGTGTTTGGTCGCGAGTCCAAGGTGAGCATTACCCCGAGGCGAAGGCGGCGGAGCAGCGCCAACGCCATCAATCAGCCCTGCGCTAACGGCACGCGGCACGCACCTACAGTGACCACGAAGAATTTACTAAGATAGCGTTTAAAAGAAAAGGCTGACTTGGAATTTCTGATCGGCGGCGGTAAATCGTTCCAGCATTTCGTAGCAGCATAGCGAAAGCTGCCACGAAATGCTGCTGTACTGTACTCAGTTATATGAGTATTATAGGCTGATAGACAGTATATATAGGCTAATAGATAGAATACATATAGGCGGATAGTTTTTCATCGGGATAACATCTTGATTTCAAAATCAAGGTGATTGGTCGCGAGTCCAAGGTGAGCATTACCCCGAGGCACTTACAGTGACCACGACGAAACAAGTGCGCAACCTCCTGTCTACTCCAGAAAAAAAAGAAATACTCCCTTTTATATGAGAAGAAGTTGTAGATAGATAGAAAAGTTTTGAGAAAATCAGTAAAAAAATCCCGAGTCGGGAAATTGCGTTTTTCCTTATATGCTTTACATAGAACAATGGAATTATATTATTCTCAGCCAGCGAAGTCAATCTGCTTTGAATTGTCGATAGTGTATGGCTCAGTCTATAAATCAGATGCGATCCAGTATGTGTACTGGTTCCTGAACTTCCCTCCAGATCTTGTCATTATCATAATTTCACAGCCGAGGATCAAATGAATTAAAATCCATTACCTATAGGTATCCAATAACAACAATTAAAATTCACCAAACAAAACTAAACAAGGTATAGCTTACACATTTGACATTGACACCCAATGTCCAAACACCCCCCCGACGAACGGTCACCCTAACGCCCCACCCCCAGCCCTTAGCTTCGAACACAGAGACGGCCAGTTGCCCTCCAACTATGCCGACGAGCGCACGCCGTCCGCGACGCGACATAAACACGAAACCAATAAGAAAGAGTCGCAGTTCAAATTGTAGTTGTAAAAAGTTACAGCGAAATATTGTCCAAGTGTTCTAAAATTACGTTTACGTCAATGTGGAAAAGATAAGGTTTTAAAATATACGTGTAATTAAGAAAGTGAATTTAATAAGAACAAATCGTTATCAAGTTGACGTGTTTTGACAACAAAGAAGTTTGACTTGAAATTGTGTGAAGGAAACAGTGAATTTCAAATTATTGCTGTTAATTGTGAGCAAAGTTTTCTAAAAAGAAAAAGAAAGACTTTTTTTAAAGTAGTTCTCCGTAAAAGTGAAATATAAAACGTTTGTGCCTTACATGTAAGACTTTAAAGTAAACAACATGTCTATTTATGAGTCAAAATATGATTTACCAACATTAAAACCTTACTAAGGGTTATGTAGCCCAATTTGTGGTCCAAAAATAGTTTACAAAGTTAATCAAACTATTTGAAATTTAACGAAGAACGAATTGGATACAAATGTTGCAATCTTTAGCAACTATTATATCGATGGTGTTTCTCCTATATTTGATAATGATGCTAGTATTGGTTTTCCCACTATCCAAATACACAAGAAAGGCATCATTCTGAATGAAAGTGATAAAAAAAGTTAAAGAGAAAGCACTAATCCAATTCGAAGCTAATTTCGGAATTTATCAAGAAAGGAAAGTACGAAAAATAAAACATAAGATTGTCCATTTAAAGTTTGTCTTTTATTTACCTAACTATACTGAGAGTCATTACGAAGATCCGATCAGAATATCGGATACATGAATAAATAACAGACAAAAACCCAGGTAATTGCTTTATTGACAAGTAGTGACAATAAACGAAAAGGCGAAGGCTAAAAGAAACGAAAACTTTATCTATAGACATAAAATAAGCGTTATACAATTGTTACCAAGTCATATAAAAGCATAAACTAACGCATATACAATTAGTACGAAAATACAAGCATAGATACAGTCATCAAGAAAAGTGCTTCCAACCTCAATAAGAACTCTTTAAACTGTGTCAATTAAACACAAACGCATAGATACTGTCATCAATAAAAGTGCTTCCAAAGCCGGTTACTTCAAACGGTGTCCGGAAATAAGGCAAAATTCTCCGATACGAGCAGAGATGTATCCCCCTGGACACAGCTAACATGGTGCTGAAGGTCAAAGTCAGGCTCAAGTACTCGCAGAACCACATCGTCTGGCTGTTCCGGAAGGGTAAGCATCGTAGGGGGAGAGTCACGCTTCGGCATGAATGGGCCGGCTTGGTTGGGTTAAGTGACAACTCGCCCGAGAACTTCCAAGATTTTTTTGCTGGTCACTGTTCTAAACCTACTACTACTACTAAGTTTAGCCAGTATTATCATCACAAAATATTGGTTAGGTTAGGTTAGAACAGTGCCCAACGAAAAAATACTCGGACGAGTTGTGCCATATCCCTTGACATGAGTGAGGCCTCACAGAAGTACGGCCTGTGCTGTGTTTCGTCGTGTGAGGATGCCGGAGGCCCAATTGGGGGGAAAGGGGGTTTATGGTTGGCAACGCACTAAGTGCACACAAGTCTTGTGCCTCTACTGATGTTGCAGTTGTCTTTTGGGCGGCGGGAATTGCTTACCATCAGGTATCCGTCTGCTCGTCTACCACCTATCACATAAAAAATACGTTAGCGCTAGTGTCTGGAGATAGATACAACAAAGTAGTAGTGCAAGACTGAATAATTAACACCCAGATTCTGAAAAAAAAAAGTAGTGTCTATCACACGAAATATTCTTACAGGTCGGGATTCGAAGCCATAACCCTTGCAATGTCACATGCAATGTTCAGCGAGGCGGACCCCCTTTTTGATAGAGTAGTTAATTAAAATTTTACGATACAGAACTTCAGCCTATGTTTTGAACTTAGGATTCAAGGTTAAGTATACATAGGGTTTACGTATAAGTTTAGTTTTTTTTTATCCAAAAACTCTTGCCGTCTAAGGAGCATGTCAGTCCTATTACACCTTCCTATTTTATAAAATGAGTAGGTCGTATAGTCCGAGGCAAGAACGTGTAGTTAGGGACCTTGATGTGCGCGCAGAAACCCAATTTTGATAGAAAGTCTTCTTTTTTACAAGTACGCAAAATAACGGTCATCGCTATACTTTCGTGCCACCTTACTTTTTATAAAAGGTTAGGTGGTGCAATATTAGAAAAAGTTAATCGTGTTTACAATTTACTTTTTCTAATATTGCACCACCTACCCTCTTCCTGTTTATCAAATGTCCTTTGTTAATCTCTCACAAAGATTACAAGCTCTTACGAAAAGGTTGACTAGGTTTTCCATAAAGCCAGAGAAAGTCACATAACAAGTCACGTTTGAATGTTCGTGAGCTAATCAAGCATTAGCTGCCTCAGTTGCCATCAGTTTAAGTAATTGTATGTACATACATAAGTCAATACATGAGCCATGTAGGGGAGATCGGGTTGGAACGTCAGTGCTAAGAAACTTGATGAACAGGCTCAATTTTATTTTTCACTAAGCACTAGTCTCCAGACATTTTTTGGGTCTTGCGACGTTGTCTTTAGAAGTTACCGTTATAAAAATAGTATAAAAACTTTCGGTCACAGGTGCCCATCAGATTAAATAAATTGGTAATAAGAACGGTATAGCTGGAGGCACGAAAGTATAGCAATGACCGTTATTTTTTGCGCACTTGTAAAAAAGAAGATTTTCTTATCACAATTGGTTTTTTTCTGGCACTCCAAGGTCATTAACTACACCTTTCTTGCCTCGGACTATACCTTATGTTCTTATGATACTCGTTTGTTTCGTTCCAACTGACCCTAGGTCCTCCTGTTTTCTTTAATAGAATATCTCTATTGCTGTTGTTACTAGCATCTTTTTCGAGATGGGAGGCTTATAGGATATTACAATTACGTTTGTTCTCTAGGAAAAAACTAGTAGGCCGAATGTTATCACTGTCAAATAAATAAAAGGTTAGAAACGTGAAATACCCCTCCAATGATAGCCTCACCTCTCAGTTACCTGTCAAGGACCAACTACAGATTCAAGGTAGTTCGCTTTCCTGCAATTTTGCCAAGGTCGAACTACAACAATATTAATTCGGTCCCCAAATAGCGTTAGACCTAGTGCTGGCGGAATCTCACCCATAAATGTGCAACATCTAGCACTATCTTTCATCATCTCACGGCAATAAGTTGAGATTAACCTTCTAGCACTATATAGGCCTTACGAGTATGTTAATGTCAATATGAGCAAATGAACAGTATCGACGTAAGTAGATATTGTAAAATTGAGTTTGCAACACTGTCAAGAGTACACGATTATTGACCCCAGAGTTTAAAGTATGAAAAAAAGTTATAATATAGTTATATGTCTGGGGTTTTTTTGCTATACGTAAATTACCAAACTACAGTCTATGGGTCCTGATTGATCCCAGGTCCAGTTTGAGTTTTGACTTCAATTTTTATGCAAAGCAATCATATCCGATACGGGTTACTGTTGGTAGGAACTTGGTTTTATTTTGTTTATAACCTCTATAAAGAGGTAAATTTTATAAAATTCCTTTATTAGGTAATTAGTAGAGATTGACCACTTCGACTCATATACAACAAGGGTTACCGAAAAGACGAAACACTACCGCGATATATGCAATCAACCCCCAGCTCCATCTATTGGTAAAGATTGGAACTAATGTCCTGAAACTAAGTGACGGCAAACCACAATAAAATATGACTTTACTGTAACTGATATTGTACTAGATATCAAAAAGTGAAATAACTGCGATGTGAACTTAAAACGCAAGGCTCCCCCCACTCTCTCCCCTCCCCGAAGTTGGCACTCAAGTCAGGCTTTTTTCCGATCTCCCTAGAGTCTCATCACTAATGTAAACATGCAAAGATCGTTGCACCAAAACAACGTTGAATTTTATACTTGTGTCTGAGGCCATTTCGCTTATTGTTTTAATACACTTTCGCAGACGGCCAGACAATTTATTGCATATCGAGTTATGTTCACTATTTGTACATTTGGTTCAAAATGTGTCTGTCTGTTTTGATCGATACTTTGGTCGTTCTAAGTTACAAACTTAGACCTGACGGCCGGAATAGCGAAAGTGTTCTTAGACGAAAAGGCACTATCCTGTAATTGTTTACTCCTTTTTTCATGTGATAGGTGGTAGAGTAGCAGACGGACCTCCTGATAGTAAGCGAGTACCGTCGCCCATAGTCATCTGCAATACCAGTAGTCTCAAGTGCGCTCCCAACCTTTTCCCCCCTTTCCCTCCAATTGGTCCTCTGATACCCTCACTCACTCGGCGAAACCACCCAAGCCCGGCGTGGGGCGGACCCTACGCCGGGCTTTTGTGAGGCGGTGGTATTACTCCGGTCGAGCCGGCCCATTCATGCAGAAGCGTGAGTCTCTCGCACGGTGGATACTCCCACTCCTTCACAATCAAATTAATTATAAACATTACTATGTAAATATTTAAAAAATAGTGATCAGCGGATTGTTGAAATTTGTATGGGAAGGCAATTGTTTTTTTTTTTTGAGATCAGACCATATTTTCCTTGGGGAAAAATTTTGTTTTCATCAGTATAATGTCCTCGAGAAGCGAGTAAGTTGGTTAAAAAGCACGGAGTATTGTTTTCTATTTGTCTACTACATAAGGTATGTTTTTAGAGACAATAAGGGTCATTCTCTCGAGATTTAACTTTCGTTGCAATCCTCAATTCCAATTATCCTTTGAAATTGACATCGGAATCTTAAAATATACCGATTATATGGAAAAAAACAGAAGAATATTTTGCTTAAAGACTGCTACGAAAGTTAGATCTCGAAGAACCCATAAACGATTGTTTTATTATTATTTTTAACATATCGTCTGTGTACTTGTAGGGGCGGGGTCTGACGGGGCTCAAGAACCTGGGCAACACGTGCTACATGAACTCCATCATCCAGTGCCTCAACAACACGGCCATCCTCGTCACCTACTTCTGCAACGGACAGTACCTGGAGCACGTCAACAGGTAACATTTCGAAGAGTTGAAATGCCTATAATGTTCCCGTTCCCGGGGAATTTCGGGAATTCCTTCCTTAGTACACCTCTAGGGTACATAAGCTACGTCCCTTCCAAATTTCAAGTGCCTACGTTTAGCCGTTTAGGCTGTGCGTTGATAAGTCAGTCAGTCAGTTTCTTCTTTTATATATTTAAATTATATTTATATGATATAGGGGGCAGACGGATCAATCAATTTAATTCATTTATTGTCAATATAATCTATATAATCATCACCTGATGATAAGCGATTACCGCCGCCCATGGACACCCGCAACACCAGAGGAGTGTGCTGCCGACCTTTTAAAAAGGAATGCCCTCGGTTTTTGAAGGTATGTAGGTCGTATTAGTCCGGATTACCGCAGGCGACAGTTTATTCCATAGTTTTATGGCACGAGCCAGATTTTTTTTTCTGCTAAGTTCTTGATTTTGTTATAGACATACATTGACTGTTATATGTTCGCAGGTCGCACAGCACGCGGGGCGCGATAGCGGAGGAGCTGGCGGCGGTGGTGCGCGCGCTGTGGTCCGGCCAGTACCGGTTCATCGCCACCAAGGACTTGAGGGTAATAGGACGCTTTCGGGGAGCTGCCTTCTACCTTAGAGTGACGTCACACTAGTCTTTGACCATCGCTGTCTTGCTGGCGACGCGTTTTTGAGGGTTGGTCGACGCGGCGCCCGAAAATGCTAGTGAGTAGACCGCCGTTCACTAGCTTGTGACGCTAGTGTATGTGGGGTTGTCGATAGTGGCAAGGATACACGAGAAACGAGAAACTAAAGATTGACCCGATCAACATTTTCTGGTCACGCATAGGTCTTTTCATTCATAACGTTAATTTATTTGTCATGCACGTTACGTCGCCAAAGGCTCAGCCTTAAAACCAGCGCCGCAGCGGCTTCTAGCTGCTTCAAATGCTGAGGATGTGCCTTGTTTTCCGCAAAATGTACACTAGGTACTAAAACTGTAATTGTTTTGTTGTTTTTGTGGCCAATGTACGTTACCTATCGTAAAGTAAATTTACGCGTATTAAAACGAGACGGAACATGACGATCTGTTCAAATAAATGGAAATGTCAGATGCTCAGTATGTGATATTGTATTATGAAGAAGCAACTAGGTATTTATCGGCTTGTATTACCTCTTTGCATTGCATTACTTATATGTGTATATCATAGCCCCCATTGTTTACGATGTATGTTTGGTCACCAGAACGAGGTGGGCAAGCACCAGCGCGCGTTCCGCGGCTGCGAGCAGCAGGACTCGCACGAGTTCCTCACCATCCTCATGGACTGGCTGCACCTCGACCTGCAGTTCACCATCAACGTGCCCCCGCACAAGGTAACACATCATCATCATCAGCCTGTTGCAGTCCACTGTTGGACATCATCATCATCAGCAACCCACACTCAAAATCAAAAAATCAAAATCGCTTTATTCAATTTAAGTCCTTCACAGAACATTTATGAATGTCAAATTGTATAATCTACTGCTGATTCGGAAGGTCAATTTCTACCGAGAAGAATCAGCAAGAAACTCAGTAGAACTTAATCTTTTCAAATTTGTTATCAAAACTCGTCCACTGCTGGACATAGGTCTCCCCTAATGCACGCCACCGCTCCCGATTTCCGGTCACTCTCATCCAACCCACACCAGCCAGCCTTCGAATGTCATCATCCCATGACCATCTTGTCGCAGGGCGTCCAACACTACGCTTACCGAGTCGCGGTCTCCGCTCAAGGACTTTACGGCTCCAACGGCTGTCAGTTCTGCGGCTACTGTGACCAGCCCACTTCCACTTTAGTTTTCTAATTCGGTGGGCTATGTCGGTGACTCTGGTTCTCTATCGGATTACCTCATTTCTGATGCGGTCCTTCAGAGATACTTCCGGACTGTTGGACATGGGTACTACGGCTGCGTGTGAGTTCAGTGCCCCCCACAAAGTAGCCACAACGTAACACACTGCCCCACGCATCATAGACTCCCACTGCTGGACATTGATTTTCCCTAAGTATTTCAAACTTGAATTACCACAATCTTCAATAGAAAGCACTTTGGTCTACCTTGTGGATGGCTACTACGAATGCGTGTAAGTTCACCGTAACCGTGCCGAGGGTACCGGAGACCCAACTGGCGGGAATAGGGGTTACAGATTGGCTGCGCACTTGTATCTCTACTGGTGTTGCAGGTGACTATACCCAAAACTGGAATTCAAGACCAAAAAATCTACTACAATGTTGCTACTGCAATAAAATGATCGTACCATAGTATACCCCTTTTTTCTAAAAACACTCGCTGATGTAATTTATTTATTGGTAATTGTGATTCTATAATTAAAAAAAATTATATTAACTTTTTTCATTTAAATACAAGACACTTTAATAAAAACTTAACCATCCGTAATTTTAGTTTTCCAATTCGGTGGGCTATGTCGGTGACTCTGGTTCTCTATCGGATTACCTCATTTCTGATGCGGTCCTTCAGAGATACTCCGGACTGTTGGACATGGGTACTACGGCTGCGTGTAAGTTCAGTGCCCCCCACAAAGTAGCCACAACGTAACACACTGTCCCACGCATCATAGACTCCCACTGCTGGACATTGATTTTCCCTAAGGATTTCAAACTTGAATTACCACAATCTTCAATAGAAAGCACTTTGGTCTACCTTGTGGATGGCTACTACGAATGCGAGTTAGTTCACCGTAACCGTGCCGAGGGTACCGGAGACCCAACTGGTGGGAATAGGGGATTACAGATTGGCTGCGCACTTGTATCTCTACTGGTGTTGCAGGTGACTATACCCAAAACTGGAATTCAAGACCAAAAAATGTACTACAATGTTGCTACTGCAATAAAATGATCGTACCATAGTATACCCCTTTTTTCTAAAAACACTCGCTGATGTAATTTATTTATTGGTAATTGTGATTCTATAACACTTTATAATAACTTAAACCATCAGTATTTAGTTTTCTAGTGGTATTTGCGGCTTGAAACATTCAGGTGTTTTAAACATTTTGGATCTACCCACAAATTTAAGATGTATGGAAATTGACAGTTTAGTCTGCATAATAGAAAAAATAATGCCAAAAAAGGTTGGCGCGAACTGAAAACGTCAATTGAAAATGACATAAGTGACATTAATAGAGATTGAACAGTGAGTTATCTGCGTAGATTTTTTGGTCTTGAATGCCAGTTTCGAGTATATTGCTTACCATCAGGTGATCTGCTCCAACGTCCCGAAACAAAATGAGAACGCATGAGTTTTGAATATCTCGATTGTCTCTCCCAGGACAGCCTCCCCCCGTCGGAGAAGGCGTGGCACGAGTACACCAAGTCGAAGGAGAGCCTCATCCTGCGGCTGTTCTACGGGCAGATCAAGAGCACCGTCCGCTGCACGGTGTGCGGCAAGCAGAGCGTCACCTACGAGTCCTTCTCCAACCTGTCGCTCGAGCTGCCCGCCAACGCCAACCGGTGTTCGCTGAGCGTGAGTCATCGGGCATACAGGGTGTATCTGCGAACATATTGTCTATGTGCGAAGTGGGTGGTGGGGAACGGCAAATCGATCGTAGCGCCACGGACATGGCAGAAATGTGATTAATTCTGGCTGTCTTGTGTCAAATTGCTTATTTCATAACTTTCTTTATAATTTTAAGTAAAAACGTAAAAAGTTTTATTATTCGTTTTCAACATCAAAGCAGACATTACAGCAAAGACAAAAAAGAGGATAGCTGTGCTAAATTGAAGAGAAAAAGTTTTGGGGCTCATTTTTGAGTTTGAAATGTATTTTATGCTTAATTGATTCAAATCCCGTACGTATTATAATATCCCCAAAAATATTGTTCACGAGGAATAAAAAATCTGCTGAGTGTATAATATACATTACTTACTTTTTGACACTATTTTTTTTCAATTTCGGGTTAAAAAATTAGTCGAAAATTAATATCACAAAGATATCTTAACATCTAGTTGACATGATTTGACAGATGACAAGTCCTGAATAGTTGCGGCCACTAGGGGCGCTGTCATCGCGCACACAACGAATACATCCCTATAACCTCGTGTTCTACCAACCATACTGAACAAATTTTGTTCTATGACTTTTGAAAATTCGCATAAAAAAATTCATCTTTCCATACAAAGTCGGTCACGTGACTTGGTCATTTTGTATGGGGAGTCGAGAAAATTTTGAATGAATTTCGGAAAGTTGTTAAGCAAATGTTGTTCAGAATGGTTGATAGAACACGTGGTTAAAAGGATGTAAATGATTACAGATACACCCTGTATTTAACACACAGGCATAGATAACACACAAAAATAGATGCGTGTAACGGTTACGCATCTTTTTTTTGCCTATTAATATATTTTATGGATCTACTAGCTATTACGCGCAACTTCGTCCGCGCGTAATAGTATATTTGGGTAGAATTTTTAATTATTTAATAATTTTCACTTGCTTACCATCAGGTGATCCGCCTGCTCGTTTGCTACCTATCACATGCTAACGGAGCCATCATGGGCGTCTGCACTGCTAGTTCGTACACGCTGTAACTATCTAATCAAAGATGGCACGTATCAAAAGTACACTCATTCTGTGTGAGTGGTCTGTCTGAATGAATGAACGAATGTCCTTAATGGTTGCAGGACTGCCTGAAGCTGTACCTGAACGGCGAGACGATCCCGGGCTGGAACTGTCCGGGATGCAAGGACAAGCGCGACGCCGTCAAGAAGCTAGACATCTCGCGTCTACCGCCTGTTCTCGTCATACACTTCAAGCGGTTCTACGTAGACCCCAAGGTGAGGAGGCAAGCTGTTCCAACACCGCACCGCACCAACACGCCGTCAAAAAGCTGGGCAATAATACTTCGGCTGTTCAATAGGCCACCCACCAGGCCTCCCACCAGGTGGACCGACGATCTGGTGAAGGTCGCGGGAGTCCCTTGGATGCGGGTGGCACAGGACCGATCTGTGTGGAGAACTTTGGGGGAGGCCTATGTCCAGCAGTGGACGTCCACTGGCTGAAATGATGATGTTCAATAGACAAGATTAAAATACCGCGTCTACCGCCTGTTCTCGTCATATACTTCAAGCGGTTCTACGTAGACCCCAAGGTGAGGAGGCAAACTGTTCCAACACCGCACCGCACCGACGCCGTCAAAAAGCTGGGTATCTCTCGCCTCTCGACTTTGACGTATGAGGCAGGTTCACTACGCTCCATCCGTCCAGTTGGAACAGTGCGCCATCTACCGGATTTATCACACGCGATAGGCCCCACTATGTAGCTTTGCTAATTCATCATCATTGAAAACGACAATATGGGGATGGGTTGAATGCCTCACAGAAAACCGGCGTGAAGCAGCCCCTGTGCTGTGTTTCGCCGAGTGAGTGAGGGTACCGGAGGTCCACCCGGGGGGGAAGGGGATAAAAGGATGGCAGCGCACTTGTAATTCCACTAGTGTTGCAAGTGTCCATGAGCGGCGGCAATTGCTTACCATCAGGTGATCCGCCAGCTCGTCTGCTACCTATACCATAAAAAAAATTATAGGACTGTATAAATAAACACGTTTACCTGCTTTATTTCGTATACATATTTGCATGTTTGTTTACCAATGTTATTTTGTGTTTGACGTTATGACAACAAAATCAATATTGAAAAGAAGTTTTCTTTTCAAAAATATAAAAGACCAGAACTAAAGAGTTCGCAACAATCATTATAGACTTAATACTTCTGGGATAGTTGTTTCAAGTTAAACTAAAATATTAAATATATTTTCCAGGAGTACATGGTAAACGCGTACAGAAAGAAGCAAACATACATAGAGTTCCCGCTTGAAGAGCTAGACATGCGGCAGTTCGCGCTACACTGCCCCAGCAACCCTCTATACAACCTGTACGCCGTGTCCAACCACTACGGGTCCATGGAGGGCGGCCACTACACCGCCTACTGCAAGAGCAGCGTCTACGGCAAGTGAGTGTGCGACCGACCTACTCATACACCTGAGGCGCCGCCTACCATCGCTCAGCCTGAAAACTAGCGCCGCAGCGGCCTCTAGCCGCTAAGGCTATGCCTTGTTTGCCGCAAAATGTAGACTCTTTTTTTTTTAAGCGGGCAGCTATGCAGGTCCTATTCAGACCAGTATCACTGCGACTAGTTTGAATGTAGACTATACTCTGATTTTTAATCATGTGGAGTAAACTGACAGATGTTAATGTGTCATCCCCATACATTATATTTAATTTATTGAGACATATATGATACTAACAGAATACTACTACGACGTGAATGATCTGATTGGGATTTTCACTATGAATGAGAACAAAAATTTGAGAGGGCACTCACTAAGGATAATACGCACTCGAAGTGCGAGCAATCCCAGTTAACACTTTCTGCCAAACCGTGTCGTAAATGCGTGGAACAATCTTCCTGAAATTGTGATAAGTGCTCCTACAGTGAACTCTTTTAAAAATAGACTGGACAGTTTAAATTACAAACAGACTACACAAGTGCAGTGATATACACGTATCAGCATTTTTACTGCTAGTGTATTAATAAATAATAATAATTATTATTATCACTCAATTTGACAGATGGAAAATGTCAAAATGTATAGAAACTTGACATTTGCATCTGTCAGTCTTCTCCACGTGATTAAAAATCAGAGTATAGGTACTTAAACTGTTATCATATTGTAATTTCTTGTTGTTTTTTTGGCCAATAAACGTTATCTATCTACTCAATGAAGGTTTTTGCAAATGGAAAATCCAATAGATGGCGTTACGTTGACGTCAGGTCCAACAACGAGTTGATTAGTTACATAAACGTATCATGTCAAAATTATGAAGTTTTATGAAACAACCAATGTCGTCAAAGTTGGACCTGACGTCAACGTAACGCCATCTATCGGATTTTGCATTTGCAAAAACCCTCATTCTATCATAGATCAACGAACTCGTCGATATCAAAGTAACCTATTACTGCCGGGCTAACATGCGCGCCGCGAGATAATTTGTTGACACTCGTATTGCGTTGGCCCAAGTTGCTTCTCGCTCACCTGACTGACCGATGAGCGGGATAGAAGGATGCGCTCTCGCGAACGAGAGTCGACAAAATATCGTCGCGGTACGCATGTTAGGCCTACTGACCTTCTTTATAGAATTACTAGCGGCCGTCCGCGACTTCGTACGCGTGGAGTTAATTACTGACACTTACCGTCATATTTTGGACAATCCACACAACATATTTTTATAAATTGTAGCCTATGTGTTATTCTGATGTAAAAGCTATATTATTATAAGTGGTAAAGTTTCATTCAAATCCATTCAGTAGTTTTTACGTGAAAGAGTAACAAACATCCATACATCCATACAAACTTTCGCCTTTATAATAGTAGTAGGATTCTGTGCCCCAATGAAAACAACACCATTCATACAAACCAATTTCGCCCTCCACAGATGGTACAAATACGACGACCACGTCGTGACGGAGATACCCTCCAGCGACGTGAAGTCGAGCGCTGCCTACATTCTATTCTACACGTCGTGCGGGCCCGCGCGCCTCGCGTGATGCCGCGTGAGTGCCAAGCTGACTGTACCGTGTCTAGCCTAGTGGAGTACAGGACTGGATCGCAGACTGTACTGACGAATTGTGACCCACGTGCCCTTAAAGTGTGAAAGTTGAAAGGACTGGATCAACACACGTCATCTCCTTGACTGGTTCAACACACGTCAACTCCTCTGTATCTAGGTATTTAGCTAAGTGTTATACGTGTACAGGACTGGATCAACGCAGACTGTACTGACGAGATGTGACCCACGTGCCCTTAAAGTGCTGTAAAACTTAGGCTGTTGAAAGGACTGGATCAACACACGTCAACTTCTTGTCCGTATCTAGCTATCTAGCCTAATGTTATACATGACGCCTAGCCTAGCCTAGTGTCAACTCTGACTGTACTAACGGCGTCTACTCGTGTGGTGAAACTATCTTAACTGTATCGAGCTATCTAGCATGTAATAAAGGACTGGTTCAACGCAGACTACTGACGATAGTGTTTTACAACTTAGGCTGGTGAAAGGACTGGATCAATACACGTCAATTCTGAGTTTGCAGATTGAAGTGACGGTCTGCTCATTTGCAACTGTCCTGATTATATCGGGCTATCTAGCGAGTAATACGGGACTGGATCAACGCAGACTGTACTAATGACATGGAACCACGTGTCCGTAGTGTTGTAAAACTTGGGATGTTGAAAGGACTGGATCAAAATACGCCATCTTCGATTTTATTTGTTGTAACACTCCAGTCCATATACAGGACTTTGATCAAGTCTGACTGTACTGACCACATGTCCTTCAAATGTAAAACTGAGGTTGTTGAAAGGATTGGATCAATACACGTCAACTTAGAGTTTGCGGACGTCCTGACGGCGTCTTCTCAAGTGCTAATCAAGAGGTCAATAATAAACTGCCCTGTTTGAATCGATCCAGCCTGAAAGTGAAAATAATACTTAGGCTGTTCAATAGACAGGTTCAAATACTGATGGCGTCTTCCACTATTTGGTCTGTGTTGGCGGGTCATGTTATAAAGACAGGATCATGTGAGCAATTTCCAACTTTGCGCAATTTTCTGACATAGGTTTACAGATACCTCACAAGTATTGATCATGTCAGCCGCTCTGCAAGTGCTAAGCTCCCCTTACTATAAGAGATCCAGCCTAAGTGTTGAACGTAATACAGGACTTGACCGACGTACGCAATCACCAAGTTTGAAAACTGTACCGGCGTGTACTGGTATACTAATCGTGTGTAGTTGTACGGCCTTATGGGATTCGTGTCCTGTGGACTTTTAGATACATATGTACATATTTTGTGACATTCTCCAAGTTTGTACTGTTAATGTAATACCTTTTGTGTACCGGCTGGTATTGTGTTCTGTGAGAAATACGAATGTGTATAAAAAAGGAACTTTTCATCTCATAGACTTGGAAAGTGGATCATGCAATTCTCATCGACTAATTTATAAGTTTTTATACAACATCCTCAATTGAATTTCCTTGATTAAAGGTATTAGAAGTAAAAAAAACCTGATAGTAAATTATCTGAGTTTCATTCCTTCGTACAGAAAAACAAATGAAATAGTGAACAATAATACTTTTATGTATTCTTAGTAAATAAGAAGATATTGTTAGGTCCACAATCTTTGTCTATGATAACGCCTATCTGAAACTTAAATCCCCTTGTTACAAGCCGTGCTCTAAAGTTAGTATTTGCTTAAAACTGGAGCTATCACTTTTATGTGTTACTTTTATAAAAGTGACAGCGTAACTTTTAACCCATGACTAAATTAGACCACTTAAGGGGTAGTGGTTAAAAAAATCTTTTTTACTAAATGAGACGCTGAAACTCGGGCTGCAGCAGCTAAGATCCAATGTTCAATCAGTTTAAATATTAATGTTCCAACTCTGGGGGCCAATTCTCGTGCACTCGACATTGAAGTCGAGTTAGACAATTGTATTGTTGCGAGTACGGGGTACGTAAGATTCAAGAAAACGCCAAAGTCACAAAAAGACAATTAATTTATTCGACGAGGAACCAAAAACACAATTAAACACTAAATCACACTTAAACGCACTAAAACACTAAAATCTTCCTGAAATACTTCGCAGGTAATACACTCGATCACTCCTAGTTCGCAGGAGAATAATCCGCTTCGCTTTCCAAATCAGAACTCACTCCTTCGCTTTCCAAATCAGAACTGACTCGTCGACTCGCACGTCCCGCTTTTATACTAGCGCAGACGCGGACGCGAGCTTTCGCCGAGCTTCCAGAACATTCTAGTATGTTCTTCCATAATCTTCGGGGACATGTTAGCAACTGGGGCTTTGAGAGCATTCTACATAGTTCTTGATGTTACTCGTAGCTTCTCGAACGTTCGATTGCGTTTGAGGCGTGAGTTCGGCCGACTGTGCGTATGTTACGTAGTGCAAGGAAATGTAAACCTTATCCTAGATAGAAATAAGCTCTAATTCCGCTTGCACGGTACCCCCCGTGGTCGTACCAGTATGGACGAATGTATGAAATCTCTAACTTAAGACTTCAATATCAAGTGTACGAGAATTGCCCCCCTGGTTTACGTGACCTAAACTACAGTTCCCTTTGTCTCTAAGACGGCCGAGCAATGTTGGTAGTTAAAAGTTAGTACCACAAATTAAAATAATACTGGTTTTTAGGACTTATTAACTGATGTGATGTTCAAATACATTTATCTATATTCAATAAAACGCAGAGTTCGTATGGATTTAGAAAATTTAAGGCTAATAAATTGATCGATGTACAGTTTAAAACGTTAAAAATGTAAGGCCGTTTAATTTTTATTATATTTTATTCTTCGATCAACATTACAGAATTGGATGTCCGGTTTGCGTGGAAAATGGAAGCGTACTTTGCGCGAATTTGACCAAGTTATTCTGTGCATATTTCTTAAACCCCGGAAAAGTGGTCCGCTCTCACGTCACTTCGGAACTTTATTAATACCAAATTATGCAAATAGATGGCGCTGGGTGTCAATTGCATCGCGCCAGTGTTTTGTCTTTTCGGTTTACCTGTATGCCATTTGATTGTGTCTTGAAATTTCCTCGTTATTAATAGAGTACGATAGTGAATTGAGTAAACACTGTTCTGATATCTCAATGATATTTTGATGGTGAATATGATGGGTTATGAGCAAATAAACCAGGATTAGTTGTTTGAGTTTAAGAGATTTACAACATCTTCTCTTCAACAGCGCCGCCCAACGTCAACCTTCAGTACTACATGTCTATCTTATCTGCTTAGTTTATAAAGATGACTCATACAATATAACGCGATATCTGGTTCTTTAGTGTTGATTGAAGCTTTTATCCTTATAATGAGCGTCACCTCGATGTATTAACCAACGTATGGCTTAAAACTTAATTTGTTGTGATTATTGATACACCATATCCAATAATTTAGTTTAATTTAAGATGAAAATTTGTTGTTTTCGCTTAGTAGGTACCTAACGTTGGCGCGTTTTGTCACGGTATACAAATAATATTTTAAATTGTTAATGAAGTATGATTGTACATAATATATATTTTCCGCCAGCTTATAATATAAACATTATTTATAATTATTTATTCATAGACATTCATGTTTTCACTGTCAAATTTTAGTAGTACTTGTAATTCAATGTTCACGGTATAGAAGTATGTGATTTGGTTATGGGACTGTCCTGAGATTTCTCATGGTGTACAGTTGGCAACAAAGTTTGTAGAATAATAATTTCAATGCGTCTGATCTCATGTTGATCAGATGAGGGAACATACCCTACGTAACCCGTTTAGCCACATACTAGGTGTGTTCCCTTACTACAATTAGGGTTTTTTCATATGAAAAATCCGATAGATGGCGTGACTTAGACCACTGGTCCCACTTTGACGTCATTGGTTGTTTTTACGTAACTTAGTAATTTTGACATGATACGTCAAATTTAACCAATCCACTCGTTAGACCTGTAGTCACGTAACGCCATCTAACGGATGTTTTATTATTTTGCCATTAGTTGTTAAAAGTATACCTACTTCCTGTGTAAATGGTGCATATTGGCAAGACTAGATTAGTAAAATATCTTTTGTTTAAAATTATTTGGCAGTCAATATCAGTATTATTGGAGGTTACGGGACCCTCAAAATGTGTGTAAGTATACATCTTGGTGTAGCCACTTGCACGAACAGTTGCGATAGAACAGAAAATAATAAATAAAACACTTTATGTATTTTTAACTTCCAAAGTTATGTCAATACCAGTGGCTTCCAAAGTGTTGCTTGTTACCAATGTTAGTTGGTGAGCACACAAAATCCATTTAAAATTCTGAATATTATAATATCAGGTACAGTCAGCCACACATCAGGTTACCACAACCTGTCATTCCTCAATTGATATTCAACTTAATGTGTATGACAGTAAGATGAGAGTTGGTTGAAGAAATTTGATAGCTTTGTATACTTTGATGTGTGGCTGTACGTTTCATATTGTTTCTTATTTCCTTAGTAATTATAAAGTATTATGGTGGTAGCATTTGTATACAAATCATAACTTTGGGAACCACTGCAATGTTGCGCCCCCAAAATATGTTATTCTATGGATGGCGTGTTCTTTTGGAGTAGCTTCATTTAATTTTATTTTATAAATTGTAAAAAGATATATTTTTACTTTAGTATAAAATAATAAATTATTTATATTTCGTTTCTGTGTTTGTTATCATTTCTATGTAACTTTATTGAAATTGTACATTGTAATGATGGAAGACTGAGTAAATGAACACTTTTGATTTGCTATTCAGGCAGTTGGGAGCGCATATTGTGATTTACTGAGGCTCAAATCTAAAAATCAATCACTATCATAATAAATTATAATATTCAACTGCAAGCTTGCTTGGCAAAGTGAATTACAATATGCAAAGAATATGTATGTCAAATAAGATATAGACGGGAAATAATTAAGTTATATCTTACATAGACCACTGTAACATGGGAGGATTTAGTTCTTCGTCAATATAATAAACTCACGAATCTCTTTAATAAGGTCCACTTGCGCGAGTTAGGTTTAAGCATTTAATCTCGAATTATTCGTTAACACCGAACTACATTTTTTATGTCATATTATCCACTTATCCAAAGCGCGTAACACCGGGGGCGTGAAATGAGTTATTTAGTAGATATGGGAGCAACTCTCACGGAATTATTCATCAACATCGGGGGCAAGCGGACCTTATTATAGCTAAAAACCCGTACTAAAGATGTATCTCGAAATGGCAAACACTTGTACGAAATTTCTGTGCACCAAATTGTAACAAACAAAGCAAATATCAGCCCATCAACTTGCTCGAATGATTTTCATCATTATTTTCCAAAGCATAAAGTTTTAAATTGTGTTTGGATGTGTAAGGATTTGCTCTAATTTGTATTCAAAATATTGTATAAATAATTCGGGAGATGAATGAGGTGTATAATTCAAATATAAACGTCTGTTAGGACTTGTAACGAATCACAGTGCCTGAGTGAAAACCCTCTTATTCAGAAAAATGCAATGTTTGCAGGTATGTTTCACTTTCAGTTGAAAACAATGGTGGGACAGATGCCTACATATCGCGGGCTTCAAACCATAGGGGCGTATAAACCTTAGAATCGCTAATGTTTATACGCTCTTATGGTATAATTATTTATATTATTTCTTTATTAATGTAAAATTATTACCGCAGCTTCAATTCGCCGATTGATTTTGTTTTTTGTGGCAATATTTGGTACAGTTTGTATCGGTAGACTTTTTGCGTCTTTAGAGAACCATCCTGTTGAGAAACTAACTTTTTCATGAATAAGAGGGATAGATTGTATTAATTAGGTCGTCGCAGATTGCATACCGTGCCATTGTAAAAAGTAGCTCTTTTGTTTTAAATATAAAAGGACGGAAATATTTTCTTTGACTGTTGTATGGTACACTTGTATATAAAATAATACATGAATGGTTTATTATAAATCTAAATGTAAGACAAACTTTATTAAATTCTTTGTTAATATAAATGACTGTTTTATTAATCTGTGTAAATACCTATTCCATCAAATTCTTTATCAAATTAATAATGTTTAGGTTTTACTTTTATTAAAACATTTAAGTATGTAGGTTTAAAACTTTATTCCACTTTATTGATACACTTATATCAGAAAGTTGTTATATAAGTCACAAATATAATTACGAAAGATAAATCCATGAACACTTAAGTATTAATTGATTAATACATAATATAAAAGGACTACACTAAAATAAGTTACAAGTATATTCCAGAAAAAATTTCACTGCAAGTATACTTATTTCACACTATACCTTCCCATGTGGCTTTCGACTTTTATCACAGAAAACTCTCGCTCCGTAAATCCTATCCCAAATCTCGCCAAATAAGGTTTGAAACATGTTATTTCAGTCTTTTCTATAAGCAAAGTTGTACTTAATACAATACCTTGATTAACACAAGACAAATACAAAAAGAGTACTTCTTTCATGGTAGGCAGCTGCATGACTGTGCCTATGCATTGTTGTTCTCTATGAGCAGTAGTTATCATTTACCATCAGATAGACCACATGCTCGTCTGCCTACTTTAGCATAAAAAAGGCCCTAAACTTGCTAATGTTTAGAACACTATTCATTCCAATAATATGATATTAAGGGTTTCTTTATTTTTCTTTTAAAGTATAGAACCCTAGTGAAGATGCATGATGATGCTTCTATCGGCACATACAAAATCATTTGGCAAAGATAAAAAATCATTTCTCTTGAAATCCAATCAAGCGTTTCAAAGAGGGGGGTACTCCTGGTTACAGTTCATGAACATGTTCATGTCCAGCAGGATGTCGTCTCCTGTCTCTCTCTCCTCCTCCTCCTCCTCCTCATACTCCTCCATGTTGTACTGGTGAGAGACGGTTGGATCTGAAAATAGTACAAATAACTTCATATGCGGTCATAGTCACACTTATGATAGTCCTGGAATGGTCAGCACGCTCAACAACACTTGTCCACTGCTGGACATAGGTCTCCCCTAATGCACGCCACTGCTCCCGATTTTCAGCCACTCTTAGCCCACTCCAGCCAGCCTTTGAATGTCATCATCTTATCTTGTCGCAGGGCATCCAACAATACGCTTACCCAGTTCGCTCTATACAGTCACTAAAGTTCCCAAGAAAATTTTATGGTTCTGTGTGGAGCTGGACACACTTTGGATCGTTGAGCCAGCATAGTAAGTAAGTGTGGAGCTGGGCCTCTATAGCATCTCTAGGGTTTGATGTCTTCAACAACTAAGACCTGAATTATGACCAATTCACCCTCCAATAACAATTAACAAAAAAGAAAACATGTTTCAGTTTATATAGGTACACTTACGTAACATGGTATTTGAAACGCTAAGCTGCAAGGTCTCCGTATTGCAAACTGCTTCGGCCTCCAACAGCTTCCTGTTGGGCGTGGTCAGCACCATCGCAACAGGCTGGGCCGTTGGTGGCTTTGGTGCGGCCATGCTTATTGAGAATGTTGTGCGTGCTTTTGTTGACTTGACTTCCTTAGCTGCCTCTGCAATGTTTTTACTAGTTGAATTCTTTAGCTGGTTCTTCATACTTTCTAATTGAAGCCTTTCAATCTGAAAGAGGCATAATAGTATAATTTACATAAAGTTTCCACAAAACCAAATAAAAGTAAAAAAGTTGTAATTTCTATAAGTAGGTAAAAATTAGAGATGCGCCGAATATTCGGTTGGTATTCGGTATTCGGCATATTCGGCACTTTTTTCACTATTCGTATTCGGCCGAATTATTCGGTTTTAGTGCTGGTATTCGGTTAAAGTATTCGGTTAGAGTATTTCTATGTTCCTGGCTATATAACATGGAATTTAAAAGGACAAGTTTCTTTATGTAAGATTTATGTTTTTGTAAATTAAATAAAACTGGCGAGGAATGTGTTAAAAAGCTAAGAAATGAAATCAATTAAACTTGAAATCAACGTGTATTTTAACATCTAGAGTCCACATATTTATTTCCTGCTCTATTAGTATGTAGCTAACATTAACTTTAAAAAAATACCTAATTCATTTATTTTTAAGCCAGATCAATCAATATTAATTTTACTATTTATTTTTATTACTTAAAAATATCTGGCCTTTTTTTAAATTTAAATAAATAATTATTATAAAGCTTGGTTTTCGAACTCAGATCAAAATTATTCTTTAATTTTTTAATAAAAACACTTACCTATGTATGTGGCAAATTATAAAAATATAAATATGAATCAACAATAAATAATTTTACTATAAGTTATTTAATGATAAACAATTTTATTTTTGTTACTTTTTTATATTCTTTGCAATTTATTCTTAAGTAGGTGCTCTTAAAAAATCATCCAAGAGTCCAGTTGGTACTCGACCTTTCACATACCACCACCCACCCACTGCATACCAGAACAGCCACCCGGTATGTAGAGGGTTGTGGGTTTGAGTCCCACTTGAACCCTGCGATGATTTTATTAAGTGCATTATTTACTTAAAAGACACTATAACAGAGATACTTTAACCCTTAACCAGGCAACTAGACATATTTTTTTTCATTGGTTTTCAACCTTATCATAACCGCATAAAGTTCAAAATCTGGTGGTCTCATATGGTACATAGCCTGGTTAATGGTTAAGAAAATTTCTGACATGGAAGGATTAAACACTTTAGTTATATCTCAGTACGAATTGACTTAAGTGCTTTTTAGTCACCGTATCTAGTATAGAAGAGAGATCGGAAACAAAATAGAAAATGGTAAACCGAATAATTCGGCCGAATATCCGGTTCGGTAAAGATTGAACCGAATATTATTCGGTATTCGGTTATTCGGTGAAACCACTATTCGGCGCATCACTAGTAAAAATATTTTTCCAATAGGCAAGTTTTCCCAATAGCAAATCAATGAACATAAAATAACCTGTAAACAATTTCTTTGAGCTTTAATCTTGCTCAAAGCCTCGATAATCCATTTCTCTTCGGCCTGGAGTTGGGCTTCTTCGGCTATTCGGTGGCTGAGGTTCTTGGACCGAGACAAATTGTGGCTCATTCTTGTTATAAATGTGAACCAATAGCACAACTATAACAACAAATAAGAAAAATAAAAGAATTTCTTGAATTAACACAACCAGCAGCATAGAAAAATATTTATAAACAAACACCAGTTAATAACCTAACCTCACTTTTTTGTTTCACTGACTTTCTTTTTTTTTATGATATTAAAAATCAATACAAAGAAACATCTGCTTCGTTTTTCCCAATATTTTGAAAATGAATATTTCTTGAAAAAAGGATTTTTTTTACTTAGTAATTATCCTTAACATTTTATACTTTAATATTTAATTTAACTAAGAATTTAACAGAATAAACAGTAGCAAGGATTTTTATGCCATCATAGACAATCATGAACTATTGTCGATGTTCTAAAAATACCTTCAATTTTATTTACGCGCTTTTATCACAAAGATCAACTCGTATTATTTTGCGTTGATAAGAAGGTCGAGAGTTTCCCTTTCAACATCGTTTTAAAAGTCCTTGTTGCATCCTTTCAGTAACTAACAGGTCGCCGACAAACCAAGTCATTTTAAACATGAGTTCCTTTGATTGTTCGGACGGCGAGTGCGACTTTGAGATGACGTGCACGCGTAGATCTAATTCTTGCGCGCTGCCCTTCGACCCGTCAGCGCTGGAGCAGGTGATCCTCACGATCAGCGATAGCTTCGACTTCCGCGTGGTGATGACTGATGAACGCACGAAGGGCGCCGTAGCAGTGACGGCAGGGTTGGCACTCGCCGGGGGACTCATAGGACGGCATTTTGGCGGGAAAGTCGGAGCTGCGGTCGGTGGCGCCATTGGAGGAGCCTGTGGCATCGGGATTGTAGGTAAGTCTACAAAACTGTTTAACTATATTTGCTAACGCGTTTTGAGATTCTGGCCTGCCATTTGGGCGTACTGGCGAATGTAAGGAAAACGTCTCAGAACAAGACTAATTACGAGTAAGGTAGATGTAATTTAGAGAATATTAATCAGCTGACATATTGATTTAGTAGAACCAATTAAATGGAACGACCGGCCGGCGACGACCACTTATAATACGACGACGACGCGACGTAACGGTCGTGGGTACGATCCTGCAGCATCCAAAACATATTATTAACTACCTTATTTACCCACCTACTTGAGAAATCTGATAGCACCCAAAACGCAGACACTATTTTGAAAATAACAATTTATTATTATTGATTGAGAAAAAAATCATAACACACGACGCGGGTTCCGCCGCGCAAGTAATTTGTTCTTGATGATTAGGTACGATATAATTCTTTTGTTTCAGCAATTTCAATGCGCGACCTCTGGGAAGAGATCAAGTCGAAACTGGCGGAACTCTTCGACATCGTGTACGACTACCTGGCTGGCATGGGGCTGGAGGACTACTCGCGGGCGGCCATGTTCCTGGCCCAGAACAGCGGGAACACCACCATGCTGGCTAACGTCATCATGGATACTGCATCTGGGCTGCTAGGGAAGAAGATTCTGTCCAGCCTGGCGATTGCTTAAACATTAAGAAACTAATTTTAAAGGAGCCGCAGGTTGTATGCTCGCTCTTTCCTATGTTGCTATCATTCTTTATCACTCAACAGGATCCAGCGGAGGCGGGAGGATCCAGTTCAGTTGCATGTGGTTTCATTTAGAGAAAATTCGCTTTTTAATATGCCTCTCAGTAAGTGAGAGTCAAAACGTTGGCTTGATGCAACCTGTCAAACTTTATACGATTCTCAATTTAGGTTTAAGGTGAGAATCGGCTGAAGAAATTTGACAAGTTGCAGTAACCTAACGTATCTCTTGCAGTAAATTATTTGAGCTTATGTAGTTACTCCTAAAATCACGCACAATGGACCGAAAGAGAGTCTAACTGCGGAAAATGGAGTTTACATTATAAGGTCATAAACATAAAAATGCAAAAGCTTAGAACGTGCGTAGCAACCCTATCAAAACATGGGCGGGTCTTTCTCATAAAAAAATCAATGTGCTGTTGGTGGACCTAATTAAATAAATAAATTACCGAGGCTTTCTTCAAACCAATATACCTCCGAAATTTTCATCAGGATTTTTCGAGCTTGGGCCTCTCTTTTTAAATATAATAATTATGTAAAGATTTTACCGTCAATTTCGGAGGAATATGCATTTAAAGGCTGCCACGGTAATAATGACGAGATATTGACCCGGGTAAAGTATCATGCTGGTCATGGTCTTTAGACTGATATTTTAGAAATACCTAGGTTTTATTAATAATATTTTTAAAGAACATTAAATTTTGTTTGTGACATTCACGACTAGCCCAGTACATAAATTGCTAATTACAATTTACTCTGAACGATAAAGAAAAGAGAAACGTAAAAAATGTATTTAGTTCCGCTCATTTATTTGGTATATTTTTAGATACCTATTATACAAAACGTGTAGGTATGTTAACGAGACCAAAATACGCCTACCTAAATTAAGGTACTAAACGAAAAATAGATAGAAAACCTGCTCAACCGAATTATGTTCATTGTAATACCTATTTATATGAAATATTGCAAATATATTGTTTGTTACCTACTACTTATTTCGTTTGAAAGTAGGTAACATTTCTTGTGATACTTAGATAATATTATATTAACCTATTAAATACCTACCTTTATTATTTTGATTAGATAAAATGTACATCTAAAGCTGGGTGGTTTATTGAGTGCCAACATGAAAAGGTAGTTAAAGAAAAACGAAAATTTTAATGACTATGTATTCGTTATGTAGGTAAGTATTTAATTTTATGGTGTTTAGGTTTGACTGTACGTGACTTATTAATTAGATATTATGTATTTGCATTATTAAATAATATTTTGTGATTATTATGGAATTACTATGCTTTTTTATTTAATGTCTTATTAGCGTGATGATGTCTAATTCATTAATTACCTAAGTAAACCAAATGATATGAATTGTAAAATTTTGTGATGACTTCTTATTTCAATTCATTTTGTATTCTTATTCTTAGGTATTTACTTTAAATAAAATATTTACTAAAAGAAGTAGTCTATCTATTGCGCTAGTTATTATACTACCCAAACTGGATCATTTAATACAATTTAATACTTAAAATTAAAAAGAAAAAATCAGGAAAAAGTTGGCTCGTGAAGGGTTCGAACCTCCGTCCTCCCGAGTAATTTGCTTTTGACAGTTCGGTGCTCTAACCTGCTGAGCTAACGAGCCATGCTTATTGTGGGCAAAATACAAGTTCGCTATGAACAGAATGACTCACACACTGCGTGTTTTCGTCAATGACGTCCTCGAACAGTAGATAATCGTTCGATAGGGTTGCCTGCCTTTTGAAACGGAGACGCGCGTCACATGGCACCACTATGAAACAGGAAGGCAAACTAGCAAGCGTGCCACCTGAAGGTAAAAACGGACACCGCCGCCCATAGACACGCTACCTACGCCGAGTGCGGATGCGTAGCCGGCCTTTCAGGAAGATGTAGGTAGGTATAGGTACTCGTTTCTTAAAGATTTGAATGTTCGTACCGATTCGGAAATATCGCTGCGGGAAGTTGATTTTGATGCAATAAGTTGTAGGTGCCATGATGTACATGCATACATGTAGTACCTTCGTCCGATAAAACGTCTCCGTGCTGGATTACAGTAAGGAAATCGTTACAGTGGCTTGTGCGAAGACTATTTTCGGGTAAAAAATCGATTCTTACAGTGGTTAGGTATGTTGTTCGCCGCCGGCCTCGATGGGGCGCAGTGGCTAAGGTGTTCACTCGTAGCACGAAAGGTCCCGGGTTCGATTCCCGGTCAAGTCAATTTAGGAAAACTACGTTTTCTAACTTTTCTTGGGTCTGGGTGTTCTAGGTTAACGCCCCCAGTTAATTCTTCATCTGGGACTTATAGTAAACGTAGTGATTACTTGCTCAGTGACTAGTCAGTCTCAAAATAGGACAACCCCTGTAGGGTTGTCCTAGTTTGAGACCAGGTTGATTGGTGTGATTGTATGGCGCATTTATTATTATTTATTCTTATCTGGGTATCGATTTAAAAACCATCGTAATAATAATCGATAAGACATCGCCATCCCTAGTTATTTTGTTGACAGCTAGAGTTTGTTGACGTTTTGCCAAAAAATAAACAGCGAGGATCCACAACACACGCAAATCGCAATCGCAAAACGCGAATTATTCTCTAATTATAATCAGTAGAAGTGAATATTCGTAATATTATTGAGTGATATTACAGTTTCAAACAGAACTACAAAATGTCTTTGGAGGTTCAGCCGTACGTAGCGGCCGATGTTGGATTTGATCCAAGACGGATGGAGCGAGTTCTACTGCAAATTGGTAAGTTATATCGAAATAGGTATACTAACAATAACAAAAAACCCCTCATAAGTAGTTTAATACAAACTGTGTTCTGCAGTAGGTAGGTACCTAAGGATATTCATTTTATGAGAAATTCTTCCATACCTACCTATGTTTTATAAAAAGATGGAATCATCACCAGCCCAACCAAAACCTGTTAAATATTGATTTATTACCATAAAGAACTGGTTTCAAAAATAACCTCAAGTAACATTAGACATTGATACTGTGAGGATGATTTGTAATAGGTCAACGGCATTAGTTTTTCTTTTCTATTCTATATATTTTTCTATTCTATTCTATAGTTAATAGGCATTGTTTCTTGTTTTTTTTATGTGATTGGTGGCAGACAAGCATTCAGATCACCTGAGGGTAAGCAGTTGCCGCCACCCGTAAATACTGGCAACACCATTGGAGTTTCAAGTGCACTGCCAACCTGTACTCCCTTTCACATGCCAGATTTACACATTGATCGTAACACAATTCATATGTCAGTTGCATCAATTCGGCATGCTTGGATGTGCAAGTTACATACATGTTTAGCAATATCATTCAAAGAGTTCTCCTTGCTTGAGTTTGTAAAGTAAAATTTAAATAAACTTTTTTTAACTTCAGCATTTTTGAATGTGTTACATTCTCTAATACATATGTTTATGGAAATGAAATCATATTTTACCAACATAAGAGAAATTAATTCAACTCATGAAAATGCAAATATTCTCTTTACACACAATATTGTTGAAAATGTTATTTTCAGTTTTTCTATTTATAGAATAGAATAGATCTTTATTTGCAAGAATCAGCAAGATATATTTTTTTTCAGCTGATGCATTCGACATCCGTGTGCTCTGGGACCGGGACACAGCTATAATGACGGGGGTGCTGGCAGTGGCCGGAGGCTTCATCGGTGGCTACGCTGGCGGACGGATGGGCGCCGCACTGGGGGCTGGGATAGGTGGCGCCACTGGATTTGGTGTCTCTAGTGAGTGTCTTTTCTTATAAAATACACAATAGGAACAATGATGAATTGACAATTTCAGACAGATGGCTGGTGTAAGTTGGATGCAGACTGATGAAAGGGGCCAAAATGCAATTCACAACTGAGTCTTATGATTCCTCCCTTTTACTCTTGGTATGCATCTGTTTTGTTTGGATGCGACAGGCTTAAAAGGTTAAGAACCAGTGCTTTAGAGAATGACATGGGTTATTCTTCGAGATCCAACTTTTGTGGCAGTCCTCAAATCCAATGATAACAAGATGAAACCTGAGCCAAAAGTCAACAACTCCAAATTTTCTTTTCCAGCATTAGTGTCGCTTAGAGAGATCTGGGATACAGTGAAGGAGAGGCTAAAAGAGCTTCTGTACATCGTGTTCAACTACCTGAGGAGGCTGGACCCTGTGGACTACTCGCGTGCCATCCGGGTGGTGCTGGCGTGCACCGCCAGCCGCCGCGAGCTGGTGCTCACGATCCTGGACTTCATTGCGGAGAAACTTGGCAGGGAAGTGTTCTCTAGTATCACGGTGGCTTAGATACGGGTCTATAGTTAGAAATGTAGATAGATATGACCTGTCCACACTGCTGCCGTTTATATCTAAAAGGCGTTAACTGCAGTTGGTTAATTTTGAGTTTTCAACCTTGTAATTAATTATATATAAGATTGAACTTACAAAATCAACCAAATGCGGTTACGGGCTGTTTAGATACAATATGGCAGACTGGTTGTTGAACATAATTTCTAGGTGTGGACTCACATAGACAATACCAATAATTTAATAAAGAATGACACTAGAGCTGCATATCAATATATTTTTATGCAACAATTTACGCATGTTTGGAAGAATTTCTCATCACACTCTTTTATACAAAATTCACCCACAATTGTGCGTAAATTTTTGGATAAATTAATGTAAAATGTGTGATACAAGAAGTGCCTACTCTGTAGAATGATCTAAGCCTTAGGTACCATGTTAAAGGAGATGTGAGCAAACTTTAGCTTGATTTATTTATTGACAAAGTGTAAAAAGTTAGCTTGCACTGCAATTTTTCGTTGTAAATTTTGAAATTTGAAGTGATAATACTAATTTAACTAAAACTGTGTGAAATTCACGTTGTGTTACGGTTGTTAGGTAGATAAATGCTTATAGAATTAGATATATTGAATGCACAAAGTAGGTAAATTATTAAAACACAGTACCTACTAGTAGGTAATATCGTAGGAAGTCCTAAAACTGATTACCTATATTATCATATCTTTTATCCTGATATGACTTACGATTGCCTGCTAAAGAGGTTAATAGATAATGCACATTATTTTACAATAAGTTTGTATATCGTATCACGGATCTGATATAATCCTACACGGCGACTCTCTACTACTCGGTTATTATCAAAATGTTGAAATTATTTTGGTAATATAGGCCTTATTTATCTGTGATTAATTAATGTTACCAATATCGTCACAAACTAGAACAACATATATTTTTATAAAACTATGTATTATGAATAACTATGGAGTAATTTTAGTAAATTTATTATACATATTAAATTATTATAGTATTAGAAAAACGTGATATTTTATATAATTAAAGAATTTCAAGAACATCTGGACTGGATTCAGTTTTACTTTTTGGGTTTCAAAAATCACATGCTTATTATTTATTGCGTTTAATTAATTTTTTGTACCTGTTGTAACTGGTTGTATACTTACATGAGATGTATGTACAGTCGATAGCAAAAGTAGATGGTCAAAATCAAAGACTCTATCTATACTCACTAGGTATTGAGCAGAGTTTTTGATTTTGATCATCTTCTTTTGTTGTTGACTGTATCGTAATAATAATATTGTGGCTGTGTAACAATAGGTAAGTACATCATCACTGATTGTGTTATGTATGTCACACTTTTCACAATAACTTTACTCCAAAGACAATGTTATTTTTAATTCTTTATGTGTTATTGACCAGTGCTCACTAAATTTTACTTGGTAGTTAGCATCAAATAAAATGAAAAAAATCTAAGTTTGACTTGCGCATCGCTAACGCAATGAGTACGGGTCCGTTTGAAATTTACTGGGGCGATAGCGCATTTCGTAGTGGGTTCGATCTCTACTCTTGACAAACATTTGTATTTGTTCAGTGTCTCGGTGTAATAGGCCTACCTATATGAATTCAAGTATGATTTCTATAAATCCGCTGTTGTCTTATATTCATAATATGAGTGCTTAAACTAGAGAAAATCAGTTAATACAGTAAATTTATTATTGGATTTAAAAAGTCATACTTACTTACATGTTGTACTTGCCTAAATTGAAACAAAAGTATATTGTTTTGTTACATTTGTAGGCAAGAGTTGGAACTAAAAAAGAAACAAAGTAATTTTTAATGGATACTTACTACATAATACTATATTTACATCAATGAGTGATAATATTTATTTAGAAATGATATACACAAGGTACCTAGTTAATGATACTTTAGTACAGCAAAAACCGTCGTTGGTTTTGCCGTGAACCGCAGATTCAACAACTTATATATAATTTTGTCCCAATATTACAGAATATGGTTTCCAATGTTTTATGCATGCGTGCGGTATTGCTATAAACCTGATTTAAATTATGGGAATTAGGGTTGTTATGTTAGTATAGGTAGGTATTGTTTAATTTATTGTCACAAAATTATTGTTTTTTATTCTACATTGGTGTTATAGGTAGTTAATTTGCTCAATTTTTGTAGATTTTAAGAATATGGCCTTTTAATATATGGTGTTTTGATTGATATATACTTGTTTTCTTTTTTTAATTTTAAGTTTTTCAATAACCGAATAATGGGCCGGCTCGGCCGGAGTGATACCACTGCCTCACAGAAAGCCGGCGTGAAGCAGCCCCTGTGCTGTGTTTCGACGAGTGAGTGAGAGTACCCGAAGCCCACTCGGGAGGGGAAGGGGATAAAAGGTTGGCAGCGCACTTGTAACTCCACTGGTGTTGCAAGTGTCCATGGGCGGCGGCAATAGGGTAGTTGACTAATATCGATGTAGTAAAAAATATTGATACTTTACCAAAATATTGGTAAATAAGAACCAATAGCCTAAATTTTCAGTTAAAAATATAACGTCTAGCTGGTTTTGTGAGCATTCAAAGTTTTATGGGCAAGCCCATTTTTAAAGTTTATAATATTATAAAAATAATTATATCATTGAACTACCCACACATTAAACACAAACTTTTATTATAAAACTATGTACGGTGGCCTGCACATCAAGTTACTACAATCTGTCAAATTTCTTCAATCGAACCTCACTTTTATGTCAAACGTGTTAGGTTCAATATCAACTGAGGAAATTTGACAGATTGTAGTAACTTGATGTGCTGGCCACTGTACATAAACGAAACATTTGATATAGCTACCAAACAAAATTTGCTAGACGCGCATACAAGATACGAGCGTGTGACGTCACATGTTAGTAGCCATTTGTATAGAGCGTTTTTGGGCCCGCGTAAAATATGTGCTCTTAAAGTTGGGATATCTCAGGTAATTCAAATCAGAATCAAATAATTCTTTCAACAATGTTTCTTTAATAGAGGGGTCTTTTGATTAAACACATAAAAAAAATAGTCAAATACCCTATTGCTTACCATCAGGTGATCCGCCTGCTCGCCTGCTACCTATCACATAAAAAACAAACCTTTTTTTAATGTTAATAGCTATGATAAGCGCATACAAAGGATGTTTCTTTTTTGCAATATTGTAAGAGCTGTTTATAGGAAAAAGCAATAAAAGCCCAAGTGAAAAATTTAAATCTTTATTTAGTTTGGTGCACCATCACAAAAAATAAGGAACATCTTGCAATCTATCACATCTATTGGGGAACTCTAACGCCGACTAGAGTAGGCCTCTAACTGTAGACAAGAGAACGGACTGCCTAACACCTAACCTTATACTTATAGATTTACTTGTTAATTTTGAAATAGGTGGACTAAACTGATGTTCTTTTTTTAAATGACAGTAACATCTTTCATTTTAGTCCATACTTAGGTATTATTATCAGAGTTATAGTAACAATTAAAATCCGTGCTTGTATTTATCTCCATTAGTTATAGCGGCGAAAATTCATCACTCATGCGAATTATGATAAAGATAAAACGTTCATAATTCAATATGTCCGTTCCTTGTCTATGGTTCTAACAAACGAGATCTGCTCTACGCTCTCTACAGATACGGTAATTTACTCTAAAGGAACTCTATGGTAATATAGTAACATTTTATTTCAAAGAATATAAGGTTACATTTTTAATACAAAAACATCAATAAATAATAATGTAGACATTTTTATTTATTCCAAAAGTGGACTTTGAAACTGAAAGTGCTTAGACAGTGAATCGGAGGCTAATTAAATATTAAATCGTGTGTTTTCAGTGCTTTACAAATAACTATGTGATCTGTAGTTGTGCTTTGGTGGAGAAAGATTTTCAAAGTACACCCATGGAATAGTACAGGGTGTTGCTAGTATTAGTTTAGTTGCACAACCTTCTTTGTACAGTGTATCAAAACACCCTGTGTGTTAAGCTCAAATCACGGTACTTTCTTAGGATATTATTTCATTTTTAATACATATTTTCAAGGTTGTTTATTTATTATTCAAAATAATATACCTACTGTGTTTTTTTATTTAAGTACAGGAGTCTTAGTATTCATGTATGCATAGAGGTCCATACTTATATAACATGTTTAATATAGAAGAGCAATATTTTTTGTCCCTCATATTTTATTTAAACTACTTAGATAATAATCCAGTGTGCCAAAAATACTGTACTAAAGACAGGTACACATTTTTTTTTAAAAAATTATGAAGTTAATTTATACTTAAAAAATACACTATTTGATTTTCTAAATATGTTATATTTGACTAACGTCAGTATTTATGTGACACCCTGTGTGGTACCGTTAAGAATTTCCAAAGGATTTAGGTTTACCTAAATATAAATATTACGTAATTTATACCAGATGCACCTTAACGGATGTTAGATGTATAATATATTTTATCATACATAGTTATTTAAACCTACAACGAATAGGAATGTCTATATTATTACAGGTGCTCTAAATAACCTAGTGCATGTTTGTGCTCACAACGCTTAAATATAAGTTTAACCCTATATTATGAATACAGGGTTAAAGTAGTTAACCCAATTAAAAATAGTAATCGATTACCAACATTTCATTTCTATTAAAATAAGTAAACATATTTTTTTCGGTAAGTAGGTACTACAGTGTGTTTGGTGAGGGCATACCGTATAAAAAGCCGAAACACTTCCACACATAATTTGTTGATTGATACACATGAGAAACAGAGTAGGGCCGAGAATTGTACCTTGGGGCATGCCATAGCATAGGTTATATTATTTTATAACTAGACATATAGATGGAGTGTGAAAAATTTTCACTGCTTGGATGGTCTATGGGCGAGAGAAAATATCATGTCCTGTTTCTATCGGTTTCTTTGAATTTATTTCACAATAGTAATTCATCAGTCACAGAGTCAAAAGCTTTATTTAGATCGATGAAAATGCCTAAGGCAATGCCAAATTTTCGTTTAAGATATTTCTGACTATGCTATCGGTTGCTTGTTTTAAAACAGTACATTTCGGCTTATTATACGATTCACTTTTTAATAAGTAAATCTTGAATGTAATAAAGAAAGTATCTTCTAATATCATATTAGAATTTTAAGAAGTCTACATAGACTGTCTAAACTTAAATATCAAATAAATAACTAAAATAAATAAATAAATTAAACAATAAAAGGGAAAACACTTAAATTAGTTAAATGCTAAGTAAACAAAACTAAAAATGTCATGAAACAAATAGTGAGATTACTTCTAAAGGAATCATTATTAGTAAGTAACTGGCATTAATTAATAAATGTTAAGTACTCCGTATACCCGGCCACTTAAGAGAGTTGAATCAAACAGACCAAAAAGCGGTATGTTCAACTGTCAGGAACTGAAAAAAACTGATAAGAACATTTTGGATCCAATTTTGTAAAGTATCCTCATGGGATACAATTTAAAAATCCTAATTATAATTTGTACATTTGTTTAAAGTTTCATATTTTTTATTATAATACGTGATGGTTATTTTTATGTTATACAATACATCTTTTTATTAGGTTTTATCGGTAAACATTTTACATTCCTTAAAGCATGTCTTTACCAAGCATTCTAAACAATATTTGTTCTACGACTTTGAAATTCGTAAAAAAACCTTTCGACCTCGAAAACCAAAATTAACTAGCCGATCTTGACTTTGTATGAAAAGTTGATTGTTTATGTGGATTCAAAAAGTCATAGAAAAAAAGTTGTTCAGAACGTTTGATAGAAGAGGTAGCTAAAGGGATGTAAATTCTAACAGCTACATATATTTATGGCTTTAAGGCTTACTTATCATCATGTATCTCAAGAGTAAGCCAGTCTGGCCAGCGGCTAAACTTTAAACTGCGATTAAACCATGAATATAATAAATAAATTAAGTAACTACACGTTTTTAAAATTAAAGCTATGAATTTAAGGATAATTCCTAAAATCACTATCTGTATTTTCAGTGTATGGACATCTAGCCTGGGTTTCATCGTACTATAAGTATAAAACACATAAAACCTGGACTTTAGTTCAGTGGTTCTATTAAATTTTGATTGTAACACTATAGAGAATTTGCGACTAGAATATCACTGGTTATGCGTGAAAACAAGTATTTCCAATTCAGGGTGTACGGGCAAGAAATTGCTTCTCTTTTACTATTTCTTCCACTAACCATTTTGTCCTAGTTAAGAGTTTAAAATAATGCATTTTCACACAAACTCGGTCACGTGACATGGTCATTTTGTATGTGGCGAAACATTTTTCGACGAATTTCCAAAAGTGCCTATACAATCGTTGTTTAAAATAGTTTGTGGAAGTGCTGATTAAAGAGACGTAACTTTACCGATACAATTTTATATCCGTGCGGATAAAGAATGAGATCAGAAATGGCGGCGAATCTATTTACTTCTCGCTCGCACACTATTTGCTGTATAGACGGGAACACTTCTGATCCCATTCTTTATCCGCACGGATAGTACAATTAACTTTTGTAGATTAAACGAAAAACGTCATGTACTACTCATATAGATCTTAGCGGAAGTAGCACTACTGGGAGCATAGACAAACTAACCGTACTATCTTCGCTTGTGGATAGGAAATAAAACTGTGTTCCTTAAAATCTAATAAGTTTCTTACCGACTATTATAAACTCTTTACTGAGTAAGAGCGATAAACTCTGATTTTAATCCTGTGGAGTAAACTGACAGATGTCAATGTATCATCCCCATACATTATCACTCAATTTTACAAATGCAAAATGCATAGAAACTTGACATTTGCATCTGTCAGTTTACTCCACATGATTAAAAATCAGAGTATAGTTGATACGGCATGGTATTATTTTCCATGTAAGATGGATACCGTGATAGTATCAAAGAAAAACAACCCTTATTGTGATGTAAATAAGATAGTAACACAAAATATTATACACAGAAGGATGGCTGCCTACATTGCGATAAAAACAGGCTACATACGCGTTTATAGTGATCTCGTCGTGTTTCTATGACTTTATGCCTTTAAAAGGCAGTAGGTATAAATACAGTTCATTGGTTTTGGACCTTATCTCCAACACGTAAGGTTTAAAATATGGTGTCTAACATATCGACAGAGCCCCATAAACGGGTTAAATGTAGTTTTTTTTAATCGATTTCCAAAAGACATAGAACAAAATGTTGTACACAATGGTTGGTAGAACACGTGGCTAAAACTCGATCAGAGGGCCGATTCTCGTGCAATCGACATTGAAGTCTAATTGGAAATTGGTAGGTATGGACGAATGCATTAATTCTCTAAATTCAACTTCAATGTTCAGTGCACGAGAATTGCCCCCCAAATGTGGCCTACTACTGATTGGTTGAACTTAAATCTACAGAGATAGTAATTAAATGGAAAAAGTAATGAATTTCCATCGTACATAAGGTTGTCGGCGGCTGGCCTGGCCTGGAGTGTCCCGGTGGCTCACTGGTCGTCGCGGCTCGCTGGTCGTCGTGGCTCATTGGTCGTCGTCCATGGCGTTCTTGAGCTCCATCGCCAGCTTGTACCCGAGCTCCGGCCGCCGGTCGCGGCCCTCCACCATCGCCAGCACCTTGCGGGGAAATACCAAGATTAAATAGGGACCAAAACCTAGGGACCAATCAAGTATTACGTAAGCAGATTTTTTGGGAAATTTAACACCCCTTGTCAGTAAAAATGGTCGGTAAATTATACTTTTTCTTCCTGAATTTATCAAAAGTAAGCAAGCAGTGTCAAGACCCCCCCCCCCCCTATTTATGCTTACGTAATAATTAAACTGTCCCCTAGGTTTCTTACTGAACTATGTGAAAGACCTACGCTTATTTATATATTCAAAATTGTATTGCACAAAACGTGGTACAATAGACAAACTCAACACCAAGATGCATTTTCTATCAGTCAACCTATGGGTCAAGAAGATTTGAGACGCTTCGGTTTGAAAAGACCGGATTTTTTCGAAGAATTTGGAAAAGTTGTTGAACAAATGCTGTTCAGAATGGTTGATAGAACACGTAGTTAAAGGGATGTAAATGTTCACAGGAGGCCAATTCTCGGTTTTCGCCTTCTATGTCGAGTCGACTTCATGGAACGCACAATCAATAGGAGAACACAGATTACAGTCGACCTTCCTTATCTCGTCTCCTATTGGTCTTTGCGTCCCATGAAGTCGACTCGACATAGAAAGCGAAATCCGAGAATTGGCCTCCAGCCGGGCTATAACATGCGCGCCACGAGATAATTTTGTCGACACTCGTAATGTGTCGGTGCAAGTTGCTTCTCGCTCACCTGACTGAGCGATGAGCGGGATAGAAGGATGCGCTCTCGCTAACGAGAGTCGACAAAATTTTGTCGCGGTGCGCATGTTAGGCCTACTGATACATCCTGTATCTCTATCTTACGTTAAGATAGAGATAGAGATTCTCATCTCGACTCGTCGACTGAAGAAATTTGACAGTATTGTATACTTTGATGTGTGGCTGTACCTCCTCGGCCTGAATGATGACGCCGTTGTTGTTGAGTATGGAAGCCTTGGTGCTCTCGATGTCGGCCAGGTCCACGCCGCGCGACGCGTCGTCGATCAGCACCGCGCGGTACCCGATCGCCAGCGCGTCCGCTATCGTCGCCCCTGGTGCATGCAAACCACGTTCATCGAGCCATTCACTAACAGGCTTAAATATCTTGTCAAAATTGTACGTCTACCGGTCGACGGTAGAAACATTACATGCGATGCCTTGATGCTCTATTTGATGTAACTTCTAGACGGAGATCACGTTATTTTAGGGTGAATTGTTCGTAAGGTTCAAGTTATAATTTAAAGTAAAACTGGTTCGTGTCTCAAAACCATGTGTGAAAATTTCACTATTACACAATTTTTTTTTTTTTTCAATATTGGCTGTAAAATTTCAATTAAAATTATATATTATTTTTTGTTGTTCAAAACAACTACATTATTAATATTTTTTATATAAATTTAGTGATTCCAATCATCACCACCAAAAATATCTTTTCTTAAAATTCGTCAAATGTTCGAAAGCCTGTGTGTATGTAACTAAGAAAATTTAAATAAGCAACACACTAAAATAAAAATTTGTGTAAATATTTACGTCTGCTAATACTATAATTGATCGCAATATAAATCAAATCCAAGACCTCACTTTTTTACTTTTTTTTTTATACGAGGCGGCAAACGAGCAAGCGGGTCACCTGCTGGTAAGTAATCACCGCCGCCCATGAACATCTGCGAGGTCGCTGATGCGTTGCCGGCCTTTTAAGAAAGAAGGAGTACGCTCGTTTCTTGAAGGTCCCTAAGTCATAGCCGTCAGGAAATACTGCCGCAGCTAAACTATTCCACAAGACTAGCGGACACGCTTGACATCTTTTTGTCGAATTTTGCGTCCCGGCGCTATAACGGGATAACGGAACAGACGACCGTAAAGCGGGATAGTCAAACGGGTCGTATGAGCAGTATGTTCGGTTTCGGACACTCATCAAGGATATCCATAAGCATATCGCACTAAATGATAGGAAAAACGATCAATATTCTGTGTCACATTTGTCTTGCTTTTCCGAGCTCGAATTTTTACTTTCACTGTTATTGTTATTATGTTTAAACTCATTCGCTGCTTTTTATTGTTGAAATTAAATTAAATCAAAATTTGAATTGAGCCACTATGTTTTGTAAATGCCGTGAAAACATATTTAGGATTACTTTCCAGTACAAATCTATTATATAAATAACTGTTATAATTCCATGAATGTAAGCTGTTTTGTTTTCCTTGAATAAATAAATAAATGAAATAAATAAGTATGTCTCACCGACGCAGACGTCGTAGGCGAGCCCGCAGATGTAGATGTCGGTGGCGCCGCGCAGGCGCAGCTGCGAGATGAGGCTGGTGTCCGTCAGCTTCTTGTTGTCCCAGAACACCGAGTACGAGTCCACCTCGGGGTTGGTCCCCTTGTACACCTTCACCGCGCCTTCTACTATCTGAAATGTATGTTTATTCATTAACTAGTGGCCAGCCCTCACTTCGCTTCGGGACCGTAATTCAGAAACGAACCAATAGATGGCGCTGTGTCCAATTACATCACGCAAGCGTTTCGTGTTTCCGATTTACCTATAAACCTTGTCGTTGTCTGTAGAAGTTATCTCTTTATAAATAGTATAGATAGACTGCGCCCGTACCACCTAAATTCCCCCTCGAAGGGTGATTCTCCAAAATAATATACAGGGTACTTTTGATCGTATTATAACTTCAAAAACTGTTTAACTGAGTTACTTTTTAATTCAAATTATAAGTCTAAATACCAATTCAATTCCTACAGACCCCGGGCATCGCTCGGTACTTAAACCACTAGACCAATGGGGCGTCATTATTTTTCAATAATACCTAGATGTCTACACTTGATTATTATATTGTACACGCCTCACAGCTATACAATAAAAACGTTTCATTAAAATCTGTTCAGAACTTTTCCAGATTAGCGCAAACAAACTAGCTAGTACAATTTAAGAGGAGAGCTAAAGTATTGCTAGTCTGTTTGACTCGTTCGCTCTTATTCGCGTAGCTTCATATTTTATTTTAAATCGAGTACTTAGCATAAGTAGCGATAAGTTTTTTCTGCATTTGTATGTTTTGTTTAGTTTTTAAAGATAAAGATTTTTATGTATGTATTAATTATGTTCAATAAATAAATAAATACTTGAAATAAACACACAAAAAGAAGAAATCATACAAGGGACGCACAGGGGGTGCCGAGGTATTTTCTTTACCGTCATAGACCGACGATTACAAAGCCAATAAAACTCAACTTGCGATACGACATCATACCCCGAGGCCACCGCGGTATTACATAGTCATTCTCATCAATACATTATAATACCGCTAAATTACAGGCTTCGGCTAAATAACTGTGGCAAGACTAGATTATTTGCATGGCGGTTCCGTAGCGAATGAAGTCAGTACTAGGTTAATAGGTTCTGATGTTATTTATTTCTACACTGTCTGTCTGTATCCAACTCGCTTGCTTGCTTACTTATTAAGTTACTAGTGAACAGTAGTAGGTACCTAAATGGCAACGTAAAAATATTTTTTTTTACATTGTTGCGGACAAACGAGCAGACAGCTCACCTGATGGTAAGTGATCACCGCCGCCCAACATACCTGAGGCATCACAAATGCGTTGCCGGCTTTTAAGGAAGGAATAAGCCCTTTTCTCGAATATCTCTAGATCGTATCTGCTCCGACACACCATCGTTGGCAGATGATTCCACAGTTTCACTGTGCGCGGTAAAAAGTGACGTGCAAAACGCACTGTGGTGGAATAAAATCCATCTAAATCATGTGGATGATATTTAGAGTTCTGACGCGATGAAATCATCATCAGCAACCCACACTCGTCCATTGCTGGAAATAGGTCTCCTCTAATGCACGCCACCGCTCCCGATTTTCGGCCACTCTCACCCAGCCCACACCAGCCAGCCTTCGAATGTCATCCCATCTTGTCGCAGGGCGTCCAACACTACGCTTACCGAGTCGCGGTCTCCACTCAAGGACTTTACGGCTCCAACGGCTGTCAGTTCTGCGGCTAATGTGACCAGCCCACTGCCACTTCAGTTTGCTAATTTGGTGGGCTATGTCGGTGACTCTGGTTCTCTGTCGGATTACATCATTTCTGATGCGGTCCTCATCAAAAGTACTCAGAAGACACTTAGTACTTTTATTTTTGTTACAGCAATTCTTCGGAATGTGGGCTATCGCGCGTGAAAAATCTGCTAGATGGCATCCATTGGTAGAATAGCCACCTGGTTAGTGGAAGGTTGTGCGGGTTCGAGTTTCACTTGGACCCTGCGATGATTGTTTTAAGTGCATTATTTGTTAATTACCTTGAGGTCCTTATGCAGCTCGGCGCCCCAGGTGTCCTGTACGCAGTGCCGGGGCCACAGCCGCTGCTTCATGGGCGGCGGGCCCGCGAACACCACCGTGTCGTAGGCCTGCGCCTTGTCTGCCGACACCTGGAACACACACATTAGTCGAGTAAGTGAGGGTAGGTACCGGAGGCACCAATGAGGGTTTTTGCTATCCGATAGATGGCGTTACGTTGATGTCAGGTTCAACTTTGACAACATTGGTTGTTTCATGACATAACATCATAATTTTGACATAATAAGTCAAATGTAACCAATCCACTCGTTGTTGGACCTGACGTCAACGTAACGCCATCTATCGGATTTTGCATTATTTTGCACAAACCCTCATCGGGGGGAAACGCCAGCGTTGCTTGTATCACGCCGGTCTTCTGTGAGGTCGTGGTATCACGCCGGTCAACCATTCATTCTCCCAGTAAGATAAGTCTTCCATATCCATATATCTATACTATTTATAAAGAGATAACTTCTATAGACAACAGCAAGGCTTATAGGTAACCGAAAAAACGAAACCGCTTGCGCGATGTAAATTGAGGCACAGCGCCCATCTATTGGTTCATTTCTGAATTATGGTCCAGAAGCGAAGTGAGGCCGGGCCACTAGTACTATTTATAAAGAGGTAAATTCTATAGGATACGACAAGGCGTATAGCTAAACACAAAACCGAAACACAATCGATGCCCAGCGCCATCTATTGGTATTGTGCGGAATTAATGTTCTGAAACGAAGTGAGGGCCACTAGTATAAAATATTATGTCTTCGTGACATTCGATTGTAAGTAAATTAGTAAAATCCAGTTTAAAAGCAAATAAAATAAATATGAATGCAGTTATAACAACCCCGTCCTGGCTTGTGACTTGCGGCAGTTTAAAATACTTCGGCTATACTTTGGCAATTATCCTTGCCAAGTTCGCTTGTAAAACGGCTATATTTTATTTGCTGTTGCGATACTTAAACTACGAAGGTACCGGTTTACTGCCGTGCGCCAATGTGGGTCGTAAACTTTTTCGCTAACTCTCATTTTAAACTGAACTTGGCCCTGTTATTTACAGACTTTTTATGTGATTGGTTGCAGATGAGCAGACGTATCACCTGATGGTAAGCGATGCCGCCGCTCAAAGACACCTGCAACACCAGTAGAGGCACAAGTGGGCTGAGAATATTCAATCTCCTTTCCCCCATTGGGCCTCTCGTACCGTCACTCGACGAAACACAGCGCAGGCGCTGCTTCACGCCGATCTTCTGTGAGGCCGTGGTATCACCCGGTCGAGCAGGCCCATTCGTGCCGAAGCGTAGCGTAGATTTTGAGTTGGGTGTTAATAATCAAGCAATTTTTCTGTACTTTAAAATAATTAAATTCAGGTTTTTTCAAATCCTGCCTCGGCTCCCATGGAAGGCGCGTTATTAACTACTGAGCTGCCATGGCTCATTGTTCCTCTGCCGCCTATTATATAAAAAAGTAGAATAGAGAGTACATTTGTGTCTGCGCACACTTGTGCACTATAAATGTTCCGCATCATCATCAGCCTGTTGCAGTCCTCTGCTGGACATAGGCCTCTCCAAATGCTCGCCACATTGATCGATCTTCGGCTACTCGCATCCAGCTCCAGCCAGCTCTCTTACGCAGATCGTCACTCCATCTGGCCTGAGGTCGTTCTACACTACGTTTACCAAGACGCGGACTAGCCGTGCTGTTAGTGTCCACGTTTCGGCCCCGGTTGTCATGACGGGTAGAACGCACTGATATATAGACTTTTGTCCCGCATGGCTGATCGTTAAGATGGGCTGCCATAGCTGAAATATTGGTTAGGATGACATAAGTTATTTTTAGGCCTCACCTTGACATATCAACATATTGAATATCTGCAGTGAGGAGCGCGGAAGGCAGGCAGCGTCAGCGGCGGCGTCACGCGATGACGCCGTCGACTCCAAGTGTACTGAGACCACACATGAGGGGTCCCAAGCCAGCCATGTAGCTATGGTGTTTTTAGGGTTCCGTAGCCAAATGGCAAAAAACGGAACCAGCGCAGACAGAGAGACATTAGGTACGAATCTCTGCCTGTAAATTTTTCGCCATATTTTTATAATGCTCCTAGCATTATGTAAATTTCATTCAGATTTTTAAACAAAAATAGTAAAAATAATAATTTTGGGGGCAAGAGAACTATATTGTACTAGTAGTCCGCCCTCCCTTTCGGGGAAGTAGTTCCAAACTGAACCAACAGATGGCGCTAGGAGTAAATATCATCGCGCTAGTGTTTCGTTATTTTCGATTTACCTATATAATATACCTCGTTGTCTCGCTACGCCCAGCCTAATAGTTACGTTTGAAATAATGTCCTGTAAATTGAAACATTGTAGACCCTCTATCATATTTGCGTGATAGGCAAACCGTTGTATATCGATGTGTCAGCTTTCTATTTTAAAGCTACGCAGAATCGGGTCGCTCGAAAAAACTTATCGAGCATCGATTGTGCGTGAGGACTTCGAGTGGTATCGATTTGTAATTCGATACCCAACTAATTTTGCCGGTAAGAACATACGACGTCTGATCATAAAGTCTAGGATATTAAACATACGGAATTGTTATTATGTCGACTGATTTATGGTAGTAGGTCGTAGGCGTATTGTAAGTTTAGTAGAGTACCTGCTGCGCTTATCTACGACAGTAGATGCTCTTCTATGTTTCGGGGACAGATAGAGATCTTTACCCTAATGTAACGCGTAATTCATAGCGCATGTATACCTACATGTTGTATCTGTAAACATTTACAACATTTAACTACGTGTTCTGTGCAGTGTGAACGGCAACAAATGCTGAATGACTGAAACAGGAACGAGACAGGACCAGTATACTATCAAGAGATGGTCAACTCTGCAGAAGGTTTTCGACGGTTGCGTGCGTTTGCACACATAAGGCTTGACATTAGGAAGGAGAGCGCGAGTCGCTCGTGCTGTGGTGTTTCACGCCCCATTTGGGGAGAAGTGACATTCAAATGGGCCAAAGACACAGACTTTGTAGGGAGTGCAGAAACGCACCGGGGAAAGAGTTGGAGTTACACTTTTGGAGTTGACTGTACCTGGTGAGCGTCTACCAAGATTCGGTCCGTATGCCGAGACGGTAGGATGGACCATGGGCTGGTGGAGGGACATGTGTCAACTACGTGTTCTACCGAGCATAGCTCGGGTTTGAGATGATCGCCAATTCGCATTAGGTAGGCAAGCGTGGTGATTAAGCCTGATCCCATTATAGTAGCGATAATTGATTTCTATGATGGAGGCCTTTGACCTGCAGTGTGACAGTAAGGCCGATACTTTACTTTATTTTCATACAAAGTCTTAAAAAAATCCATTACAGTATCACTTCTGAGTCTGCCTGTCTTTTTTTTATAATATAGGAACTTAGGAAGGCAAACGAGCAAGCGGGTCACTTGATGGTAAGTGAACACCGCCGCTCATGGACATCAGCTACACGAAGGAGTGCGGATGCGTTGCGGGCTTTATAGGAAGGTATAGGCTCTTTTGAAGAATTTGAATGTGTTTAATTTTTTTGTGGAATATTCTTGCTTTTGGCCTTCTTGATTTTTTTTTTTATATTATAGGAAGGCAAACGAGCAAGCGGGTCACCTGATGGTAAGTGATCACCGCCGCCCATGGATATCAGCTACACCAGAAGGAGTACGGATGCGTTGCCGGCCTTTTAGGAAGGTATAGGCTCGTTTCTTGAAGATTTGAATGTCGTACCGGTTCGGAAATACCGCTGCGGGAAGTTGATTCCACAATGAGGAGGTGCGTGGCAGAAAGTGTCGAGTAAAGCGCACGGTAGTGGACCGCCATCCATCCAGGTGGTATGGATGGAATCAGAGTTTATGGCGAGTAGTGCGGTGGTGAAATTTGGCAGCGGGTATTAATTCGAACAACTCCTCGGAGCACTCACCATGGTAAAGGCGGTAAAAGAGACATAGAGATGCAACATCTCTCCGCAGTGCCAGAGAATCTAGGCGAGCAGTGAGATTCTCGTCGCCGGCTAATCGAGTTGCACGACGTTGGACGCGGTCAAAAGGGAGGAGCTGATATTGGGGTGCCCCGGCCCAGAGATGGGAGCAGTACTCCATGTGGGGCCGGACTTGAGCCTTATAGAGCTGAAGGCGGTGGGTTGGCGTAAAGTACCACCTTGCTCTGCCGAGAACACCCAGTTTCTTAGAGGCTAATTTAATGAATAAATGAATCCGAGGCCACTCGCTTATCTACAATACTGGTCACTCAGAGGCGCCACCTACCGGGCTGGAGGGGTGCAGCTCGCGCATGTGCACGTTGTCGATGAAGGACACGTGGTCCGGCGGGTGCCAGTCCAGCGAGTAGAACACGGAGTCGAACGGGACCGTCTCCAGCAGCCGGTTGATCGGTTCCACCACCTACAACAAACAAATACATACTAAAGTAAATGTTGCACTCAAAAAAATTCCTCGGAGGGTTCAGGTGGGACTCACACCACCCACCACCCACAACCTTCCACAGTCCGGGTGGCTGTACTACCAATTATACTAGCCGAACCCCTTATTAAGCCGACGAATTTCGTAAGTGCTTAACTCGCCATGAGCTGACGATAGTCTCATCAATATTGTAGGTATACATACATATACAATATCCAGTAGAAACTTTATTGCAAATATTTGACCACTAGTTAAGATGAAACTGTGTTTTTTTAAGTGCAATATTTACTTAAGAATAAATTGCAAAGAATTGCTATACCAAAAATAAAAATACATACTAGTTAATTAGGTGTCGCTTTTTCACGGCCCATTTGGGGAGAAGTGACTTTGAGATGGGACGAAAGACACAAACTTTGTAGGCCGGCTCGACCGGAGTGATACCACGGCGTCACAGATGACCGGAATGAAGCAACCTGCGTTGTGTTTCGTCGAGTGAATGTGAGCACCGGAGGCCCAATTGGGAGGAAAAGGGGTTAAAGGTAGGCAGCGCACTTGTGACTCTACTGGTGTTTTCTATATCTTAAAATATTGCATTTTTTTATGTATTAGGTGGCAGACAAACAGACGCATCACCTGATGGTAAGCAATTGCCGCCGCCCATAGACTACCCGCAACACCTGTACTAACCTTTAATACCCTTTCCCTCGATTCCCCAAAAATAATCTCGCAGTACCTAAAAGTAAAGCCCTTAAGGGGGCAACGCCCACAGGGGGGTTATCGCCTACTTTGGAAACACTGGTCTAAACCCACGATCCAATAAAGGTGAACGAAACGTCGCGAGTTTTCACTCCACGCGGCCATATTTCAATCGCAGCGAGTGTCATCGCTGCGTGCATCGGAACGTTAAATCGCAAGTGTTCGGCTTTAGCCCGGCGCGACCTCAAACCACGTAGACCGGGAGCGAGCGAATAAATCTACGAGTATACTATTAATAAAGAAGGTAAGGTAAGCCTCGATGGCGCAGTGGCTAAGGTGTTCGCCCGAAGCGCGAAAGGTCAATTTAGGAAACTACATTTTCTAAATTATCTTGGGTCTGGGTGTTCTGGGTTGACGCCCCCACTTAATTATCGTCACCTGGTACTCATAGTACAGGGGTTGCCCTAGTTTTGAGACCAGGTTGATTGTCTGGCTCATTTATTTATTATTTTATCCAAGAGTTCTGAAGTGGAGACCACGTCTCGGTAAACGTAATGTAAGACGCTCTCAGGTCAGATGGAGTGACGATCTGCGCAGGATGGCTGGCAAGAGCATCCAGCTCTTCAGCTCAGCGAGTAGCGGAAAATTTTATCGGAGTGGCGAATATTAGCAGAGGCCTATGTCAAGCAGTGGACTGCCATAGGCAGGATTCCATCGCCTTAGTGGGTCGTGTTTTTGGTTTACATTATAAGCCATGTCGTTGTCCTTAGGAATTACTTCTTTATTCGCCATCATCATCAGCATTCCCTAGCCACCGTTGGGCATATGACAGTTTTCCTGGCCCATAGCTGACCTGCGTGACTTCGTAGATCATCTGACCTGGTGGTGTGTGTCTACGCTTCTCTCGCCCTATTAATAAATTGGTCTATAATTTTTCCGTCGGCCTCCTGTACTAAGCGACCTCAAAGTAAACCAATCCGTTACCACAATGGGCCCATAAATTAGCCCGCGATTACAAACTACCCGCATCAATGCTCTATGCTCTATGGCCGGGTATTGACAGGTCTGTGGCGGCTAATCCGTTTCTGAACGGTGTGGTAAAGCTATTTCCGCTGGTATTGATGCTTGAGGCTTTTTAATTCATTATAGATTATGAACGTGTTGTGGGCTTTTTGGGTAGTTTTTTTCTTTATTCGGAATATTAGAAAGTTTTTATAGCAAAGGAAACAATGGACCCATTACAGGATTAGTAATTCAATAATCCTGTAATGGGTTTTTTGTTTAGTTATTCTATATTCAGAAACGTTTATTCAATACGTTTCGTTTTATGCCAAAAGTTAAGGCATCAAAAGCAGTAAAACTTGAAACAAGTAATCACCTAATAAAATGACAAAGCAATTTAACGTTGGGGCGTAATCAAATTTATGACAATTACGCGGCAATGGCTTCAGACCCGTGAAAATAGATTAACAGCACAAAACTGACAATATCCAGCCATCGCCATGGCGCGGGTGTGTCCTAGTAATTTTTAGAAGGATACTTGTGGCCCGCTCTCAATTCGTTGGAAGATGGAGGCCTATGCCGTGCAGTGGGACAGTATACAATATGAATATTGGTTGGATATTTTACGCATAACGGGTCCATATTATACTAGTACAGTGGAATCCATTTATAATGACACCAAAGGGAAATGATAAATACGTCATACTAAGCGGAGGTCATACCAAGCATTTAGTAGAAAATTTGGTAGAAAATAGACAATGCCCATGTCATCTTATTTTCAAACTCATCTCTTTAATAGAGAGATATAAATTTTCTTACATAATTATTGGTTAGTAAACGGGTTTTTTGTATAATAAATAGAGACAATGTACAGTCAACTACACTTTAGGACCTTGTCACAAAACATATGTATAAGAACGAATTCTACTTTTTATAGACTCATGTATTGTGACAAGGTCCTAAAGTGTATACATATTTTTGGAGTTGACTGTACCAGTCATAATAAGCGAGTTTTCTATGTGAACCATTTTCACCTTGTAATTGCGTCATATTAAGCGGTTGGTCAATAAAAGAGGAGTCAATTTAACCGGATTCTACTGTAGGTACCTATACCACAACACAAAGTACATCTTCAAAAAATGTCTCAATATAAAAACCAATTGGCTAGCCTAGTTGCCATGACTCGTCACCCTAAGTGAATCCCCAGCGGCCTGGCATGACCTCATCGCATTACGATCGAATGCAGCTAAACGTGTTCGTGGCGCGAGCATTCAAGATTTGCAAGTTGCATTAAGATTCCGATACCGACAAACATTTATAGATAACTTCATACCTTTAGGGTTGTACGGGTTACGGACATAAAACTATCAGCCATAGGTACAGGGTGTAGACTATAGGTATTTGTGAAGATTTACATCCCTTTAACCACGTCTTCTACCAACCAAAATCTGAACAACATTTGTTCTACGACTTTTTTTTCACTCCACATACAAAATACTTGCGCACTTGTAACTCTACTGGTGTTGCAGGTGTCCATGAGCGGCGGCATTGCTTACCATCAGGTGATCCGCCTGCTCGTGTGCTACCTATCACTTAAAAAAATATATGAACAAGTCACGTGATCGACTTTGTATGAAATGTTGATTTTTTTAATGCGATTTTCCAAAAGTCATAGAACAAATGTTGTTCAGAATAATTGGTAGAAAACTTGTTTAAAGGGGTGTAAAAGCACAGATACCAGATAAGGACACACTGTATACTGTCACAAAGCAGGGCAAAGGCCTTCATCGTAGAAATGAATCGCTACTATGATGGGATTAGGCTTAATCACCACGTTTGCCTAGTTATGTGGATTAGTACACAAACCCAAGCAATATTCGAAAAATTAGAGACATTATATTTCGACGGGATTCAAACTTAGGACCCAGAGATCATGGGTTTGAGACACTTACTTGAATCAAAACCAGATATACGTCATTCTTAAAACCCCACATCCGTCGACACTTGTTTCGCTTGCCACAAAAGCGGACGAAAAGTACAATAAAATTGGTAATCGGTCTGTATAGCCACGAGCAAAGCTTAAGTAGGGACACTACTTAAGATGCTACTTAAATCATCAGTCAAGATACAAAGGCCTCCTATACATAAATAGTATAGATAGAATAAGATTAAAGTGTGCAGTTAATGGTGTAAACTTGTAAAAGTACCTACTACAGGCGCCTGTTTTAAACTCATCGGCAAAGGTGTTAAAACGCCTAAAACTTTCCACCCCTTATCCGTCAAAGTGCAATCGAAAACTTGCCCCCATTCCACCCCTCCGTACCAGGCGCCGCGGGTGCTAAACGCCCCCCCTCTCCCCAAATTAGGTATCGCTCGGTATTTTTGGCGTGCTACTTGACAGCTCATCTAATTCCATTGCAAGGTAAGTTCACACTTAAGGTGGTGGTGAGTTGATTGACGAATAATTTAAGTTGAAACTTGAAATAAAGCTGAAACTAAGTTGAAATTAAGTAATTTTAATTGGGGCGTGAAACGGCATTTAAGCAGGCCTTCAGGGTGAGGATGACAGACTCAATAGGTAGGTAGTTTGTTTGTTCTTTTGTGCCTGTCAACCTCATATTTGGATCTCACGGCCGCTTACCATCAGACGGAGAGATTGATTGTCCTCAATATAAAAAAAGGTGATTAAAATGACGGATTTTAACTAACTTTTCCACCGATTTAATATGCTCAGAGTTGAAATCAGGGTTGTCCTGGATGATTATGTGGATAAACTGTGTTGATAAAAGCATGCCATAGACTAGCATAGTCACCGTATCGGTGAACATTTACATCCCTTTAATTTCGTTTTCTTCTAACCATTTTGCACAACATTTTCTCAATGACTTTTGGAAAATCGCATAAAAAATTCAACAGTGGGAGAGCCACGCTTCGGCATGAATGGGCCGGCTCGACCGGAGCAATACCACGTCCTCAGAGAAAACCGGCGTGAAGCGGTGCATGCGCTGTGTTTCGCTCAGTGAGTGAGGGTCAATCCAGTGGAAGGGGAGTTAAAAGGTAAGCCTGCAGCGCACGTGTGACACCACTGGTGTTGCAGGTGTCCATGGGCGGCGGTAATCGCTTACCGGTGATTTGTCTGTTCGTCTGCCCCCTAATCTCATTAAAAAAAACTAGCCGAGTCTTGGAGCGATGGTAGCTCAGCAAGAGCTATCAAGCTCCAAGATTCAGCTGTCAGTCCGTCTATCTGTCATCAGGCTGTACCAGGCGGCGCGAGTGCTAAACGCCCCCTACCCCCAAATTAGGTATCACGTATTTTGGCGCGCGTTTTGACAGATCATCCAATTCCACTGCAAGGTAACTTCACACTAAAAATGGCTAGAATTGATTGACTAATGTTTAAGTTGATGTAAATGAGTCTAAAACAACGATTTCCCGTTACTCCTTTATCGTAAGCCATCGGTATTTCTGACCGCAGGCACTCAGGTTTGGAACAGTTTTAACTTATTACTAACTGCCATACTCAGAGACGTCCTTTAACCTTAATATTCATTATCTTAATTATGTACACTCCGGTTTAGTCAGCCTATTCATGCTGAAGCGTAGCTCTCTCTCGGTTTTACTCACTTATCGTGTGGGAAGATTGCCTGGGATAATTCTTCTTCCAGCATGTAAAAGGTCTGGCAAATACAACGAAGAGATTGCAGCAAAAAAAAACTTTTTTAAAAAGTTATGAAGTATCATAACTTTTTAAAAAAGTTTTTTTTTTCAAAATCTCTTGTGTGTTTGGATTAAAACCAACAACCTCCCGTTCGGAAGCCACACGCTCTTATTCACTAAGCTACCATCATACCATACTGTGAATATACATAGACTTAATTCGTTTGAACCTTTATCCCTTTGACACTTTTATAAGGCTGTTAATGTTTCGCTTATCACCTCAGAGCTTCAGAAGTTTCCATGAACAAAATTGATGGCCCCAGTGGGCTCTCTAAATCATTTACCGATCGTTGGCTTCAGCCAGGGACGTATAAAAGGTAGGCCCTGGCATGATTATTGATATTATCATGGGCAGAGGCCCAGGCACTGGGCCTGGAAAGTTATGCAACCATAGGTAACAGGGTTACGCATACATGCGCGTTTTCTGGCACAGACCAAAAGGTTTCTAGCGGTCGCACCAAACCTCACCATAAAACAAGTCTCTAACGAGGACGTTTCAAGTTTGCTGCCACAAAAATTCTGGAATGACCTGCCACCTCCCTCCGAGAGACACTCCTTAAATCAACCACGTGGTTCAATCGCATTTAATTGAGTTGCAAAACTAATACAAAAACAATGTCATTGTCTAAAGGTAATTTAAACCTCCTTTCAGAGTATGGCGTTCAGTAGTTTTCGTTTTTAGAAAAATATTAGAATCATTTACTGGTTTTCAATCGTCCTAATTTACTTGGAGATGAACATTCTACAGACACATTTTGTTATATATTTTCATTAAATGGATTCGTTTATATCTAGACAGTTCGTCGGTTGTTACGTAACGTAATTCGTTCACAGGGTCCCTAAAGGTTGTGGAGTCTCTAAGCTCTACTATTAGGCTCAAAGCCCCTTGGGGCCCCGCGCCGGCCCTGGGCACAGCCGCCGAGGGCTGGCACGGGTACATTCTTCAGGTCGTTATTGTCAATTGTTCAGTCGTTATTTGTGATCGAAAGCTTCGATTGTATTACGGGTTTTTGTAACAAATGGTGGGTACATAAGATTTATTTTTAGACGCACTTTTTTGGTTTCATGTAGGTATATTTGTTCTAACCGCGGCTTAGCAAATCATAGTACGTATGACACAATATTTTATGACTCATAAATACATATGAAATTAGCGTAAATGTGCCAATCTTGACGGCATCGCGGCAGGAAGTTATTTCTTATGAAACAAGAAACAATGGAATGGCGAATTCTATTACATGCACTTATCAATACATGGTTTCTGTTGCGAGTATACATATAGAAGTGAGCCTCTAGTCTCTACACAAAGGCTGCCTGAACGTAAAAATTTGAAAAAAGCATTTTAATTCCATTCAGCGGAGTGTACAGATAGTACAATAACAAATAATATCTCTATAAGCGTGTGGAACTGGAGCCTAAACTAGAGCAACCCTTTATTTCAGAACTCCAAGACTCACTCGCGAATCAATCGATGAAATTCGGTGCATGTGTCACCAAACATGTACGTGCAAATATATGTTTGGCAATGTGCGTGTCTTTGAATGTGTGTGAGTTGTGTTAACACTTCTTTTTATATTGAGGACAATCAAGATGACCTCACTCTGCCTGATGGTAAGCGGCCGTGAGATCCAAATATGAGATTGACAGGCACAAAAGAACAAAGTGTCCATTGAGTCTGTCACTCTCACCCTGAAGGCCTGCACTTATTGTTGAAATAAAGAAAGTAAGAAAGAAAATACATTTATTGACCATCACAACATTCACAGCACAGAAAAACACATAACAAAACAGAACGAAAAGCAGCTTTACAGTAGGTTACAACACAAGAATATAATAATAACACGTACAGATGACAATAGAATACAAGAAAAAAGGTGTGAATATGTGTGGTCAATCAGGTCCCGACCTCAGCATTTGCTGCTACGGCGCTATCTGCGGCGCCGCAGCAGCGCTGATATTCTGGTGGGACCTAAGCTATTTGTATTTGTAATCATTAAAATATCGCAAGTTTCTTGGCTAAAACAAACAAAAGAAACAACAGAGTTAAATAAAGCCTTTAGCCCTGCAATGCCGCTTGGGCCTCATCCAACAGCCGGCACGCGACGGCTAATAGATAATGTACCTCCGCCGCAGTCAAACTGATGCATGCCTATAGCCAGCGCATTAAATAAAAACCTCAATAATATGAGGTGTTGTGTGAATTTATGAATGTGTAATGGTTGTAATTTGTCATGTGTGAATAATAAATAAATACATTTCAGAAACAAAGTTCGTATTTACAAACGACAGACTTCCATCGTTTGGTGGATACAGATATCCGCTGAGTCGGCACACCTTTGCCAAGTCGGTTATTGAAATCCGATAATGTCTCCAGTCTGTATACATCAATTGAATCGACTACTTGCACGACATTTATCAATTTGACATTATTTTTCATAGCTTTTGTTGATCTATACATATAAGCCATACACACAGGGTGGAACAATCATAGGGCCCCGGAGGGAAACTAGCTTAAATCCTTATGTTATAGTCGGGCCGCTGTATCACGCCCGATTTGACAATTTTTTTTTAATTTTGCATTTATCCTTGTTATGAGGAACACATTTAGTGAATCATAAAGAACCACTTTTATAGTAATTTTTACAATAAAGGAAACATTCCTTTATTTTTAAAATATTTTTTGGAAGTACAGACAGCCACACTTCAGGTTACCACAACTTGTCAAATTTCCTCAATTGATTTTCCACTTAAGTGTTGATGACAATCCATTGAAGAAATTTGACAGTTTTGTATACTTTGATGTGTGGCTGTGCGTACACTGATGTGAGGAAGATCATTTTTGAAATAGTACAAATACTTAATAGTACAAGTACTTTATATACTTGAACACAGGGTGTATCTGCGATCACTTCCATTCCTTTCTCAACATTAATTTAATTTTTTTTAATGAATTTATTCTGTTCATGTTTTCTTTCTTCCACTATGAACAACATTACTTTGTTCTAAGACTTTTGGAAATTCGCAATTTCGCAATAGAATTTCAGCTTTTCATACCATACTTGAGATAAGGTCCGAGCTACCACTAGAAGACCATGGAAGAGTTTTAAGTGCATTCATTTAAGAATAAATTTCAAAAAACCTAAAATGCAATACTTATGGTATAAAGATGACAGATTTAATGACAAATCACAGAGGTGATTCCCTGGAGTGGAACCGTCACTCACAATGACTATGAATTATAGATAACAATGCTCTATAGTAAGTGTGACGTCACGCAACAATGCACATGTGGTTGACGTCACGCGCGCAGGCGCGCCGGGCAATCAACCGTGATCCGTGAATGCTGTAGCCACTTTATTGCCTAGAGAAAAATATTTATTCAGGTTCAAAACAGGTTGAACAGTCAACTCCAAAAATATGTTTACACTTTAGGACCTTATCACAATACATGTGTCTATAAAAAGTAGAAGTCGTTCTTATATATATGTATTGTGACAAGGTCCTAAAGTGTATACATATTTTTGGAGTTGACTTTACACACATGCAGGCTAAAATATGATAGGTGGTAGGACTAGTAGGCAAGAAGACAGGTTAAGATGTCGGTGATGACGGCCTCGATGGCTAAGGAGTTCGCCCGAAGCGCGAAAGGTCCCAGGTTCGATTTCCGGTCAAGTCAATTTAAGAAACAACATTTTCTATGTTTTCTTGGGTCCAGTTGTTCTGGGTTGTCGCCCCAGTTAATTATCGTCATCTGGTATTCATAGTAAGTAGGGTTGCCCTAGTTTGAGATCAGGTTGATTGGTGTGATTGTCTGGCGCATTTATTTACTCGTAGATATTATTATTATATTATGTTGGTCCTGCGCCCGATCTCTCTTTAGTCGTGTCCCACTGGTGTTCCATCCAATTATGAGGGTATGGGAATAGAAAGTGCATATGTGTTTGCGCACATACTTGAGCACTATAATATGCTTACGTGGCTGATCGTTAAGATTGGCCGCTGTAGCAGAATATCGGTACGAAGATTTTTATTTACACGTATCTTAAATTTTATTTTTCTGTATTATAATCTATAGCTGTTCCCCGCGACTTCGTCCGCGTGGAATAGTATCTTTAGGTAGCGATTTTTATTATTTAATAATTTTCATCCCCCCTTAAATTAACCCCCTTTTCGGAATAAAAAGTAGCCTATGTTTTTTCTCAGGGTCTAGACCATCTGTATCCCAAACTAGTGGCCCGCCCTCACTTCGCTTCGGGCCCGTAATTCCGAAATGAACCAATAGGTGGCGCTGTGTTTAATTACATCGCGCAATCGTTTCGTGTTTTCGGTTTACCTATAAGCCTTGTCGTTGCCTACAGAAGTTATCTCTTTATAAATAGTACAGATTTCAATCAAAATCCGTTGAGTAGTTTTGCCGTGAAAGAGTAACAGACAGACAGAGTTACTTTCGCATTTATAATTATTAGTTAGGATCTGTATTTCCAAGTCGACTGTGGCATTATCTCCGCAACGGAAGGGTTGGGCGGTAGGACGTGGATGTACGCACGTGGTTCGAGGCGGCCGCGTCGGCCGTATCGACCAAACACACGCGATTGGACGCTACGCAATACGCATCGGCCGATCTTCGATAACCCTTCACGCACACACTCAAGTGACATTGAGATGGGCTAAAGACACAGACTTTGTAGGGAGTGAAGAAACGCACCGGGGAAAGAGCCCTTAGCAAGTACCTGGTGAGCGTCTCCCAAGATTCGGTCCGTATGCCGAGACGGTAGGAAGGACCATGGACCCTTCACGCTGTTTCTTTGAAGGGTCTAACGTAGACTCCAATCTACGGAATTGATGTGTAAGATGTTGGCTGATGGACTCTCTAAAAAATATGTTTCCTTTCTTACAGGATGTCATTCGAAAGAAACTCTCTGAATTCCTAATTCAGACATGCTTTGACCAGATTTTTTTGTGTATATTTCAATTATTCTTTATTATTTATTATTCGACGGCCTCGTTGGCGCAGTGGCTAAGGTGTTCGCCCGAAGCGCAAAAGGTCCCGGGTTCGATTCCCGGTCAAGTCAATTTAGGAAACTATATTTTCTAAGTTGTCTTGGGTCTGGGTGTTCTGGGTTGACGCCCCCAGTTAATTATCGTCATCTGGTACTCATAGTACAGGGGTTGCCCTAGTTTGAGACCACAGGTCTCTCCACCAGCCCATGGTCCTTCCTACCGTCTCGGCATACGGACGAATCTTGGGAGACGCTCACCAGGTACTTGCTAAGGGGCTCTTTTCCACGGTGCGTTTTCTTCACTCCCTACAAGTCTGTGTCTTTAGCCCATCTCAATGTCACTTCTCCCCAAATGGGGCGTGAAACACCACAGCACAAGCGACTCGCGCTCGGGCAGTTCCACATCAATCGAACTCCTTCCTAATGTCAAGATTTTAAAGTCAAGGTGACACTTGTATAATAATGTGGTATCAAATAGCAAGGTTGAAGAGCAATTAACCGCAGCTAGAAATCTAAGTAAATTTTCTTTTAAATATTTATTTTATAATGGATTGGCTGCTTAGATCATCCTAGATTTTGACAGCTTTTTGTTCGATATTAATAACATCAATAGGTAGACGGAATCAGCGCGCTTAAAATTTCCCACCGGAACCCAACATAACCCCCCGCAAGGTATACAGGTATTCTCCCCAGCTAAAGAAAAATAAAGAAACCCACTGACCTCACTTCCGTCCTGCTGCGCGTTGCACTTGCTGATGTTGAGGGTCCCCGTGATGAAGTCATTCTGTACGTCCACGATCAGGAATGCGCTCACGGGACGGACTATCTGCAACAATCAACAATCTTAATATTGTTGCGGGTACGGGCTAAAGACACAGACTTTGTAGGGAGTGAAGAAGCACCGGGAAAGAGCCCTTAGCAAGTACCTGGTGAGCGTCTCCCAAGATTCGGTCCGTATGCCGAGACGGTAGGAAGGACCATGGGCTGGTGGAGGGACCTGTGTCTAAACCCTTCACGCTCTTGCTTTGGACGGTCTAACGTTGGCTCCAATCTACGGAATTGATGTGAAGATGTTGGCCGTTGGACACTCTAAAAAATATGTTTCCTTTCTTACAGGAGGCCATTCGAAATAAAGTCTTGAATTCTAAGTTCAAAAATGCTTTGAACAGACTCATTCTTAAAATAATTTGGGTTTCTTGTTTATATTTGAGTTATTCTTTATTTTTATTAAACAAGTAGGTAATTACATATCTAGCATTGCAAGAAGTGAGCAAAGCTACGACTATGGTTTCATGGTATGGCTGCATTATTCCTCTACCCAAAGGTTGTTTGGAAGAGATCGCTATTAGCGATAAGGCCGCCGATATTGTATTTGGAAATTACTATTAGCATTAAGTTCTGTAATGTGTTGTGCAATAAAGAGTATCTATCTATCTATGGTATGGCTTATATATTGTTACTTGAAAATGAATAAATAATTGAATTGAATTTGAACCCACGACCTTCTGCAAGAGAGAGAGAGAGTGACAGATTGCCAAACGGTTTTCAGTGCGATAAATTATAAACTGACGTAAAAATGCGTTATCTACATAGATTAATTATCTTGCAAGTTACTTTATAATTTAATGTTGTTTTATAATATTGTGACGACGGCAAAAATACGTAGGAAATCAAATCAACATCTCAGCATGTTGTGATGTCCAGTAAAGTTATTATGTGTTTATAAAAATACTGGTTATGCAAAAAAATCTTTGCTAGGAACTTCATAAAGATTATATTATTACCTAAATGCATTTTAAAGTCAAGGTGACACTTGTATAATAATGTGGTATCAAATAGCAAGGTTGAAGAGCAATTAACCGCAGCTAGAAATCTAAGTATATTTTCTTTTAATATATTTTTTTGTAATGGATTGACTGCGTAGATCGTCCTAGATTTTGACAGCTTTTTGTTCGATATTAATAACATCAATAGGTAGCCGGAGCCCAACATAACCCCCCGGCAAGGTATACAGGTATTCTCCTCAGCTAAAAAAGAATCAAAGAGACCCACTGACCTCACTTCCATCCTGCTGTGCGTTGCACTTGCTGATGTTGAGGGTCCCCGTGATGAAGTCATTCTGTACGTCCACGATCAGGAACGCGCTCACGGGACGGACTATCTGCAACAATCAACAATCTTAATATTGTTGCGGGTACGGGACGTTAAAACAAGAATATATCCAAGTCACAAAAATACATCCCGCTCTGCTACTTATATGGGTGCGAACCCTAGCGCGACCGTCAGAATGATCTAGAAATGGAACTTTCTAGATTCTCCCTTCTGGAAACTTCGGGACACAGATTCTAGAATGTTCGCGAGCTTATCGCGACCAAGGCATCTGGAGGTTTCTAACACCACCCCAGACTGTGATTTCCGTCACACAGCGGGGGCCTAATCCAAGCAGGTCAGGTCACATTAAGCTGGCGGAAAGCGACTCATGCTGAGTGGTAACCATTTTAGAGCATAAATTAGATTTAAGTACTACTAGTTTTAAGTCCTTTTGTATAAGATTATTTGCTCCAAATAAATATTTTTCTATTTCTATTTCTACTCAATCGCAACGCGATCCTAGGCGTTTTTAATAAGTTCGTTTATAAAAATTGGCGAAATTGTCAATAGCCGTTTTTCTCTTCCCAAATTTTCCCAAGGATTTCCTTCCCCAACAACTGTGACTTACCACTTTGATCCAGTGGTTCCAACAGAATGTGAACTCGTCTTTATCCACAAATCCGTCGTCGTTCTTGTCAAATATCTGGAACAAACAGCATTGTTGAAAAGAAAGAATTGCCTCTTAGATAGATAAATAGATACTCTTTATTGCACAACACATAACATTAGAGATTCTAAAACTCGTATCTAAAATAGTAGTTTAATTTAATTTTAATAAGTATTGTGTTACAATACTTAAAAAAATAACAAGCAAAAAAGGCATGAAACCAGAGTCCGTGGAAATCTTTGTAAATAAAAAAAATACATGTACCTAGACCAAAAAAGTCCAATAACCACAGCACAAAGGATGCCAAAGACCAAGTCGTAGCAGGAAAGCAGACCCCGGGCTCTAAAACGCCAGCTTGGGACGCAACCGGGGCAAAACGCTAAGATGATGACGAGGGTTTTTTTTAAATTTATTATTTATGGCTATGAAGGTCCTATCCAGATCGCCGCTATGCTACAATTGACAACATTTCGAAGTTGTTATTTTGATCGCCCTTTTACTTTAAGAAGTGAATTCTTGTTAGGGGATCTTTCATGGAGCTAGTATTCTTCCAGATTATTTTGTTTAATTAGGGTTATTGTTTCAGAAATACGCATCTGCAGATATAGTGTCGTCAGTCTAGAGAGAGAGAAACGAACCCGTTAGGTAATGGTTTGAGCGCCGTTGAGACGTAGGTCGATCCCGCCCGATACAAATGTTGTTGATGAAACAGATATTGTGTGTCTGGGTGTTTTGTGTTCCTTCGTTGTTCTGGTTTCCATAGCACAGGGAAAACCTTAGTTGGAACAGGACATGTTATGTGATGTTGTCTTAATTTATTATGGATTATTCATCATTATAGTGGCATGTGCTCAGTCCCAGTGGCCATGTGTTATGCGAGAGGTTACCTGAAAGATGTGTCTGGCGCGATCCTCGGACAGCGGGTAGATCAGTCCTTTGTCGTTGCGGAAGAGAGCCTTGCATATGAGCCGGAACTCGTCGAAGTTTAGCTTGCCATCGCTGCGGACAAGAAAACAACGTGAAACATATATTTTTACCACTTTTTTTATGTGATGGCAGACGAGCAGACGGATCACTTGATGGTAGCGATTGCCGCCGCTCATACACATCTTCAACACCAGCAGTGCGCTGCCAACCTTTAACCCCCTTTCCCCCAATTGGCGCCTCACTCACTCGCGAAACACAGCGCAGTGCTGCTTCATGCCGATCTTCTGTGAGGCCGTGGTATCACTCCAGTCGAGCCGGCCCATTCACGCCGAAGCGTAGCTCTTCCACGGTAGAAAACTAATAATGTCTCTTTAAATTAATACCGATCGTTTCAATTTCCTAATGCAAAGTAATCCATTTCCGACTGAACATCTATTTGGCAAAATGATTGCGTCGCGTGCAGTGTTCCCATCTAGCACTTTTGGTGCTTGATTTAGCACTATTATCCATACTAATTCTTACGATGAAAAACTGACATTTTTCTTTCATGGCTTCGTAGATCCGTCATCAAAGGAAGGAGCGCGAATGCGCTGCCGGCCGTTTTAGGTAGGTATAGGCTAGTTTCTTGAAGATTTGAATAAATAATAAGTGTTATTTCTTAAAAAACGAGTACGCTAGTAGGCCTTTAGGAGTCTATGTTTTTCCACGCTCTATTTAAATTTGTACGACAAAAAAACATGACTCAAAAACAGTGGTGGAAAAAAACATTGAACAGTGGTCATTAGCACTTAGCACCTATTCGTGATCGTCTTGGCACCCCTGGTCGCGTGTCTCTCACCGCATTGCCAACGTTACACTAATTGAGGAGTGGAGTAACAGCTCTGATGGCACCGGGGAAGATTGATTTGATTAATTCAAGTTATTTCAATAAAGGAATTCTACAAAGGATTTCCTTGCCACTTTTATTTAGTGATGGTGGCTCAGCAGAACGAATCTATGTGCTCAGTGGCGGGATGACTGGCATGGCGCATTTGGTAGTGACCCTGCCTCATATGCGAAAGGTCGTGGGTTCGATTCTCGGGTAGTAAAAATTTAGTACCAATTTTATTTTACGAAACAAAGTATCAAATTTTTCGCAAAATAGCTCAAGTTTGTGATCACCAATCCACATTAGGCAAGCGTGGTGATTGAACCTAATCCCATCATAGTAGCGATGACTTGATTTCTATGATGGAGGCCTTTGCCCTGCAGCGGGACAGTATATAGGCTGATACTTTAATTTACTTTTACTTTCATTACCTACATAGGATGTAATAAATATGAAGGTATACATGTGACGCCCAATGTGTGTGAGTATAGAGTAGTACCTAGAGTGAGTTATACCTTTTACTTAAATTAGAACCACGCCAATATTTAAAGAACCATCGCTCATTTCCCCCACAAAGGCGCAGTAAATATATCCTGGATGCAGTTTGCATGTACGTCATAAAGAAGCGAAATGTCGTGACGATTCAAAAATTGTTTAAGTTTACAAGCGCATCGGCGGCCTTGCCGGGACTTGTGCAGGAGGCAGCGATCCGCGAATGATAAATTAAATACAAGCTTGCAGTGACTGATAGTCTATTTGGTTGGTTTGTTAGATTTATAGCTATTTACTTTGATCATCGAAACCCCACATGTTCTAGACTATTTATAAAGACCTTGTAAAAAGGTAGTAGGTATTATAATATGACCATAGCATTAAGTTTCGTAATCTTTTGTGCAATAAAGAGTATCTTTTTATCTTCTATACTATTTAAAAAAGGTTTCCAAAAACTGTACCAAGTTTCGTTAAATTCTGTCAAGTAGTTTTTGTTTCTATAACAAACATACAGACAGACAAGAATTTTACTGATTGCATTTTTGGCATCAGTATCAATCACTAAAATATATTTCATAAACAGAATTGACCTCTCTACAGATTAATCGTAAGTATAGATTTTTTAATAATAATAATAACATTTTTTTACTTACTTACTTTTTACTTATATGTAGATATACAGAACAAAATATTATATTGTGTGTTTTATGAATGAAAACTTATTAAAATGTATTTCTAATACCTAAAATACTTCAGTTGAGAAATCATCGAATTTTTTACAACATTAGTTAGATAGGTAGGTACTTTTTTAAATTAGACAAAAACTGAGGAAAAATAAATAAATAAATTCACACAACATCTCATACATTGACCTGACTCTGTACTAAGTACCTTAAGCACTTGTACATACAGATATCAGACAACAGAGAATCATACATATGAAACTTAAATAAGTACTTATAAAAAAGAGGATTTAACTTAGTTCTGATAGGTGTTCAGTTGTGGTCAACAAGGCTTTTAAAAAGATTTCCATGTTTATTTTAGAATAGAAACCCCAATGCATTTCATTTTAGAATCTTACTTATTTATTCTTGCAAACAGGAATACTGATAAATTGATGCTTTGTAGACCAGTACTTATCCCATAGTTTAGTGGTTCAAAAAGTAGGTATCTCTCTCATTTTCAAGGAAAATTAAAATACTTAAAAAATAAGATAGAAATAAAACCCAGAAGATTAAACTGAATTAGGTAGGTACCTACATAAAAATATAGGATTTCTTTTAGGCAAAACATTGATAAACTGAAACAAAAGTTTATGAACAAAACTTACAATTGTTTTTGAATATGATTGGAAAAAATCCTACAAGCCTTTTAAGTAACAATATTTTATTTTAAAAGTTTTTGATACTTTTTCGTTACTTACTTTTACATTATTTTTTGTTACTTGATTAATACGAGCTGTGGCTTTTGTATAAACCATCAAATAGAATAATGTTCCTTGATGTTGAACCTGTATTACACAAGTCCAAACTTCACCTGTATTGTATGGAAATTATGAAATGTTTTGCTCATTGCTATGTATGTAATGGTAATCATGATTGTGGAAAAAAAATGTTTCGCCATGAAATGCAACCTACGATTTTATGGTAATATTTTCCATTTTATAGGTAATGGATGGATGCAGACATACATGGGAAACTTACCCATCCTTGTCAAAGGTTTCATAGCAGGCGTCCATATCGAACCAACAAGACTCTTCGATTGGTGTCCCGTTAGCAACCTCCGACATTGTTGGTTGGATCGAAATGAGCCGCCAGCACTCGTGGCCCGCACTTATAAACCCCTCCAACTTCATGGTGGACCAAGTAGCTGAACTACTGTAACCAACGGAGGCCCCGTAACTAAGCACGTAACTAACCTATTTCAGAGCAAAGTTTATCATGAAAACTTTTCAATAAAAACATGGAAACCACAATTTAGCTCAAGATGAAGAATTCCGGTATATGTTAACACTTTACTATTACATGTTTTATTCATATTTCTTCACAAAAGTATTTAGAAAGTGTGTAAATAGTGGTAGAAGTAAAAGTTGAGCAACATTTTCAAAAAATTGTAGAAGCTGATTCAATGTCAATGTCAGTGTCATCAAGTCGATTACGTTCCGTTCATCTGTATTTGACTGTTGGGTCTTATAAATTCGTCTGTAAATATCTTCTAATATTTTATACTAACTAAAGAAATCGATAAAAAAGTGCAATAAAATGTTAAAACTAAAAGAAAAACGTTTAAATATTGATTACGAATGTATGAGGGAGGATCTATTATTTTTGGATTTCTTTGACTGACATATGAAAATATTTTGACAGTTTAAAAAAATCCATAGACAAAAATTTTATGCGCGCGCGAGTGTTGGTAAAATTTTGTGTCAGCTTTTTCTCGAAAATAAACTCTCGTGTTATTTGAAACTGTTTTCTGATATGGCATTTCGTGCCTAGAGCACGTTTATGTAGGTTAGGAGCTTATACAGGACTTTTTTTTTACTACCTTCAATCGGAACCAACATGGTGATTGAAAAAGTGCATGGTCTCCAAGCGACCAGCGTGAGCCTGAACGACCGGTTCACGATGCTCACGGCCGCAGCCCCGGACCGCTTCGTGCCGAGGCCCCGGCGGCGCCCCAGCGTCAACTCATATTTCAATCAGAATATGAACTATAACAATCGCAACTTCGTGCATCAGATCGCCCGGCGTTTGGAGATGGAAGTCAAAAAGGTATGTGTTATGAAGATTCCAGTTTAAATTCGATTTCCGGCAACATTTGTTTACAAAATAATTGATAAATCCCACTTTTAAGTTTTGTTGGTTATGTACATTTTCTGTTATAACCTTTTTGTATCTGATATGTTTACAATGTAGCTCCTATGTAGCTATTGTTTGAAATAGCTTTTCAATTGTTCTGATATTCCAAAATGAGTGTATGGAATAGAAAAGTATAATTTTCTTTGGCTAACAGGTTTTTTTATCACAATGGAAAGTGACGATGAGGTCTAGGATGATATGCGTTTGCCCTTTGGATGCCTGTTTACCTTGCCTTGAATATAAAAGTAAATGATGAAATATTTCTATTCTAATTTTTTTCTTTTTTGTTGGGAATTTGGGATCCTGAACACTATAAGTGTGTATATTGCTATTTCCAATATAATTTATCCAGCTTTCTATAAGAATAAGTTCTGTTTTACAATTTCTATTGACCTAAAAACTATTCTACGACCTTCAAGATAAGCTGAACACCTGTACACACTTCCAGTGCAATGTTTATTGTAACTTTGTTTAAACAATGCTTTTACAATGAAAAGAAAAACTGTGTAGAACTAAACTCCTTTATTTTTCGAATAACAAGATATAGTCCGAGGCAAGAAAGTGTAGTTATGACCTTGAGTGTGCAACCAATTTGATAGAAAGTCTTCTTTTTTACAAGTGCGCAAAATAACGGTCATCGCTATACTTTCGTGCCTCCAGCTATACCAAGCACAAATGTGGATTTCTACTAGCACTTTACTAGCTTATGGTTTTTTAATGATAAAACGGATGAGTAAACGGATCTAATGGTAAGCAATGCCGCCGCCTATGGACACCAGTGGAGGCAAAAGTGCGCTGCCAACCTTTTAACCCTCTTCCCCCCTATTGGGCCTCCAGTACACTAACTCACTTGGCAAAACGCAGCACAGGCGCTGCTATTATGTTACACACTACACGGTATCCGGGATAGTTGTATGTAATAGCAAAATGCAGGGTTTACACTTATTGATCATTAGATTCCACAGCCAATGACAATTTCAACCTGCCCAATTGAAAATGATTGTTGAAATAATATATTTTTTTTCTTCTCCAATTTTTTTAAAGTAATCGGATCACCTCCCCTGTACTTGTATGGTTCCTCATTTCATAATAATGTTACCCAATATAATGAGTGAATGAATGAATATCTTTATTTGGCCTGTTTACAGCAGGGAAACTTATTTCTAACTTAATCTAGGTAAAACTAAAATAATAGTAAGAAAATAATATAAAATGCAATAATTTTGTATAATTCCAGCAAGCATTAAGGCAAAGACTGGGCGGTATGCGGCGCTTCGGCAGCGAGAGCAGCCTGCCGGGCCTCCGCCGCTCCAACAGCTACGGAAACCTCAGCCAGGCCAGCGTCAAGCAGAGAGTCTCCTGGCGACAGTCTAATGGCAATCTCAGGTGAATTATCCATCCATCCATATCCATCCATGGTCATATCCATATCCATACTATTGATAAAGAGTTTAAATCTGTAGTAAACGACAAGACAATATATGGGCAACCCGTAAACACGAAACACTGGCGCGATTTAACTGACACCCAGCGCCATCTATTGGCGAAGCAAAATTTGGTCCCGAAACTAAGTGAGGGCGTGTCACTATCACATCTTCTTTATCTTCTATACTATTTATAAAGAGGTAAATTCTATAGAAAACGACAAGGCTAATAGGTAGGTAAACCTACAAAGCAAAACACATGTGCGATGTAATCGACACCCAGCGCCATCTAGTGTTGCACGGGAAACTAATGTCCCGAAACGAAGTGAGGGCGGGCCACTATCACATATAAAAATAAAGTAAATCCTCCAACCGATGTTCGGGTACAGTGGCTAATCTTAACCATCAGCCACATGCTCAGGATAATAATATTGAAGTGCTGAAGTATGTGCACAAAAAACATAGGTGCACTCTCTCTTAATTAGATGGGACACCAACTTCCAGACTTCGGGCTGACACACCAGGAATTTCTGAACAGAAAAATTCAGGTACGAATTTTTGGCCCCACCCGGGCATCGAACCCGGGGCCCCAAGCGCAGCCGTCGCCTTTAATTGCGACCCACTACCCATTGCGCCACCGAGGTAGTCCCACATAAATATACTAGTTTTGGCTCGAAACGAAGTGAGGGTGGGCTTACTTCGATTCGGGACAATAGTTCCTCCAACATACTAACAGACACACCGTGCAAGTGTTTCGTATTGGACCTAGTTGTCTTAGCTCTGCTTACTGAATTTAGGAAGAAAAATTAAACATTATCGAATAGTTTTGCTGACAAGGGGTTAATTCCTTAAAAAAAATATTGAACGGCAACTGAACACTTGAAGGTCCCTCTAACTTTTGTCACACAATGTCACTTTTCTTTGACTCTTCCCGCCCTTCAATGTGTGACATATTCCTGAATGACCCCTAAGAGATTCCTATGTTGGGGCATGAGTAGCAAATAGTAAAAGGTGAAAGAAAAATTCCAATAAAATTAAATCTAACAGTCATCCATCAATTACATTAGCTACCGTCATCTGTGGCAACTTTACCATTAGCGAGCAACTTTACCTATAGCTACCTCTGTGGTTATTTCACAAAATTATTTTAAATCGATGGCACGCTGTACATTTTTTGGGTGTTTTGGTAGATTCTTATAAAATGCTGGCAATCCAAAAAAGTGTTTCATACTGGTTATCTTTAACAATTTAAAAAAATACGACACTTTAAATTCACATGTGGCAATTTCTGTTATTCAACATACTGGCAAACATTTGTGTTTTGAACGAAAGATTCTAAGTGTACCTAAAGAATTTTTGAAGTAAAGGTAAGTACTGGTATCCTAAAAATGGGTTTTATTCAATTATAAATGAAATATAACTGCAAATTTTAGATTTATGGACGAAGGCAATGTTAAGTGAGGTTAGGTAAAGTTGCCCAACTTAAAATATGGCAACTTTAACCTACTGCTAGGGTTGTCACGTCTTGCACGTTTAAAAGAGACTCAGGTTTGTTCGGTATACCGTCATCTGTGGCAACATTGCCGTATTTTTTTAATTTTTTTCAATTTTCTCAGTTACTATGATACTTATAACATATAATTTTTATGAATTCTGTAGAAAAGGTATGTGGCTACATGCTCAGCGTTTTCATATCGACAAAAGTTAAATAAATACGTCACAGTGTTCAAAAATATAACGCAGGCAAAGTTGACACAGATTTGGCAAGATTGCCTAAGCCATTTTTATCTAGCATTTTAATCTTTAAAAACATTTGACTTAAAGTTTGTTGCTCTAGGATGTAAGGTTTTGTGTGAAGTAAGCAAAGTTTGCCATATGAGTGTCACTGTCTGCAAAATTTTGAGGTACGGTAAAGATACCAAGCATTTATTTGAATTTTCATACAAACTAACTCTTTTTGCAAGGGCTGTCAAAAACGCAAAAAATATAACAATTATTTTAGTACGTACCAAGGTATGTACGTATGTACCATGCCATTGATTTTAATGAAAAGAAATACTGAATTCATACATTAAAAAAGCTGGTACTCAGGTAGGGAATCGAACCCGGTTGTTTAAAAAAAAATAACTAACACTATTCTACCCCTTTGTCATAAAAAGAAAAATATATACAAAGTATAGATTCTGAAGTAAATTTTTGAAGAATATTTATAGAAATGTAGTATCCAGAAGGTACGGGGCGGTAAACTAACAAAAATCTAAGAAATTAATTATACCGAACAAACCTGAGTCATCCGATTATTATTTTTTAAACTCAAGACGTGACAACCCTAGCAGTAGGTAAAGTTGCCATTATTTTAAGTTTGGCAACTTTACCTAACCTCACTTAACATTGCCTTCGTCCATAAATCTAAAATTTGCAGTTATATTTCATTGATAATGATCAAACCATTTTAGGATACAGTACTTACCTTTTACTTCAAAAATTCTTTAGTACACTTAGAATCTTTTGTTCAAACACAAATTTTTGCCAATATTATACCATAATAAAAATGTAAAAAAGCTGTGTCTGTACATTGAAGATATTTATCTCAAAATAACTTAGGACGACTAAAAAACAGTAACAGAACATGAATCAATGATTTTTAAAATTTTTGTCTGTCTGTTTGTCTGTTTGTCTGTTTATCTGTTTGTCTGTTTGTCTGTTTGTTCGCGCTAATCTCCGGAAAACTACTAAACCCATTCGAATGAAACTTTTTTTATTGTATAGCTGTAATATCAGGGCAACTTATAGGATATATTACATTTTGAAGACCAGGCTCCTTGATGTAGAACCACAACAGCCAGCTAAACTATAAGAGGTAGGTCAATGGCACCTTAACAAAAGTTGTTCAGATTGATGAGCAATTTATGGTGCCATGAAAAAAAATCAAAGATCATTGAACATCTGGTTTGAACCTCTAAGAGCCCAGCTACACTATAACAAATATGGAATGAAATGGAATGGAAAAATTGTCAAATGTGATGAGCATTTTTGGATGAGATCCTATAAGGAAGGATATTCCGAACTTAAACCCCTTATGGAGCGAACAGGGGGTTCCAAGTTGTTCATGGGACTACGTGATTCCTGGCTCAATCTACTCCAACTTTGCATACACAGTCTTTGACAGAATTGATGGATAAAATATAAGATTCAAAACTTAATAGAATACTTTACATCCCCTAATGGAATAAAAAATAATTTGGGGTTACTTTCATTAGAAGTTGATATTTTAAATATAAATGGTTTGCACTTGACCTCATCTCACCTGATGGAGAGTGACAATGGAGGTCTAAGAGGTAGCGTTGCTTTCCCAAAGAAGCCTATTCACTCTCGACTTAAAGACACCCAAATTGTAGCTCTCTGGAAATACAAAAGCCGGCAAGTTTGTTCCATTCCTAGCATTTCGTATAAAATATTATGAGCCGCCTTAAAAATCGATTAACCTATAACGAACATTTATAATAAGTATATTTTTGTTAAATTCTATTTAAATAATCATCTTTAAGTCAAGAGTCATAAAAGTTCACGCAAACGAAGTTGCGGGCGGCCACTAGTGTTGAATAACAGAAATTGCCACATGTGAATTTAAAGTGTCGTATTTTTTAAATTGTTAAAGATACCAGCATGAAACACTTTTTGGGTTGCCAGCATTTTAATAAGAATCTATCAAAACACCCAAAAAATGTACAGCGTGCCATAGATTTAAAATAATTTTGTGAAATAACGACAGAGGTGTCTATAGGTAAGTTGCTCGCTAATGGTAAAGTTGCCACAGATGACGGTAATTAATTTATTAGATTTTTGTTAGTTTACCGCCCCGTACCTTCTGGATACTACATTTCTATAAATATTCTTCAAAAATTTACTTCAGAATCTTATACCTTTGTATATTTTTTTCTTTTTATGACAAAGGGGGGTAGAATAGTGTTAGTTATTTTTTTAAAAACAACCGGGTTCGATTCCCTACCTGAGTACCAGCTTTTTTAATGTATGAATTCAGTATTTCTTTTCATTAAAATCAATGGCATAGTACATACGTACATACCTTGGTACGTACTAAAATAATTGTTCTATTTTTTGCATTTTTGACAGCCCTTGCAAAAAGAGTTAGTTTGTATGAAAATTCAAATAAATGCGTGGTATCTTTACCGTACATCAAAACTTTGCAGACAGTGACACTCATATGGCAAACTTTGCTTACTTTACACAAAATCTTACATCCATAGAGCAACAAACTTTAAGTCAAGTGTTATTAAAGATTAAAATTCTAGATAAAAATAGCTTAGGCAATCTTGCCAAATCTGTGTCAACTTTTGCCTGCGCTATATTTTGAACACTGTGACGTATTTATTTAACTTTTGTCGATATGAAAACGCTGAGCATGTAGCCACATACCTTTTCTACAGAATACATAAAAATTATACGTTATAAGTATCATAGTAACTGAGAAAATTGAGAAAAACTAAAAAAATACGGCAATGTTGCCACAGATGACGGTAATTTGACTTTTGAAAAAACATAATAAATCTTTATGACGGCTTATTTTCCAAGGACGAAGTGTACAATGAAATTTAAACAGTATACCTCCTAATGACATGATACTTAATAAACTTAGGTCTTTAATTTTTTGAATGAGGCTGGCAGGTGATGGTAGGGAGTGGCGTGACAGAAAAGAGACCTATACTTAGCAAGGGGGTAGACTGATATTATGATGATGATTCATTTTTTTATAAATAATTTTACACTTCTCATACATTGGCCTGACTCCGTACTAAGTAGCTTAATCACGTGTGTTACAGATGTCAGACAACTGAATACACATATAATACTTAAACACATATATTACATCCAGACACTGAACGAACACAAGTGTTAATCGTACGAATGTAGAAATGAAAATACTGGGTTTATTTACATCGGCTTAAGCAAATTTTGGTAAAAATTTGTAAGATCTTACAAATGTTTTCTAACAATTGCATAGGCGGTAACTTGTATGACTATCGAAGCCTATGGTGATAACTTGTCTGACTAATCGCAGTGTTTAGAAACCTCGTATCGACATTCATAACTGTTCGTTTATTTAGCTGTGGCTGTATGGCGTGACCGGCGATGCTTTTGCGAACTTCGTGGTACAGTCGCGATGGAAATAGATATGTTTACTCACTGACATTTCATTACCTAAATTAGGTCTCGCCAGGTAATTCAAACATGATTAAAAATATGTTAGTGCCTATTTTTTTACATTGCCTAGAGTATTTAAGCTTAGATTCCACGTTTTCACTGAGAGAGTCACGCTTCGGCATGAATGGGCCGACTGGAGTAATAATACCACGGCCTAATAAATAAGTGTCAGGGTGAGGCCCAATTCGAGGGATAGGGGAAAGGTTTCCAGCGCACTTGTAATTATGAAGTGGTGTTGCGGGTGTGTGGCTATTAGGTGTCGACAATCGCTCACAATCAGGTCATCGTCGGCTCCGCTTCCACCTACAACTTGCAATCTTAAAAAAAGTTCAACTTCTTATTTAAAGTAATGATCATCATCATCGGCAGACTGCCTCCCTCTATTCTGCCCTCGATAGTTTTTTTTTTATCGTGAGATCCGAATATGAGATTGACAGGCACAAAAGAACAGATAATGTTTAGTATCCATTGAGTCTGTCATTCTCACCCTTTGGTGACCCTGCCTCATACGCCAAAATTGTGGACTCGATGGGCCCACCCTGGACAAACATTCGTGTAATGAACACTTGTCATTGTTCAGTGTCTGGGTGTAATATTCAAGTATAACAGAGGAATTGTCTGATATATTTAACACAAGTGCTTAAGTTCCTTAGTACGGGCGGAGTCAGGTCAATGTATGAGACGTTGAATTTTCGACGCATCACTGTCTTTTCTGCGTGACCCAAAGGTTAACTGGTAGAGAATGCCCCTGGGCACAGAATACTTAATAGTACAAGGTACAGAAGACCCACTTCTAAAAACCGTTTATGGAAATAAAGACTCAGACTACTATAATCTAACGTCGAAATTCCGACCGCCCAGCGTTCAATGCCTACCATTATTCATACCTAGAAGTGCGTTCTCTTTCTATCGCAAGCAACTCGCGCGTGCGTCGCCGCTCGTTCGTGATTTTCTACTAATTTGGCCCTCCGGAGGGGACGCCGCATGTACTTCCAAGTTCGATACCTACACGCGGAGTGGGACAGGCCTGCCCTGGGCATTAAGTTCGCCTATTGTTACAAATTTTGTGCAATAAAGTTTAAATAAATTAATAAATAGGTATTATAGTGCGGGCTTTTTAACAATCCAAAGCAGTATTTCTGGTGATCTTTTCTAATGAGCACCCAAATTACCACTTCAGCCAAGTGAAATCCAGTGGTTTTAGAAGTTTCAAAGATCATTTTCTCATCAAGATGAGATGGAAAAAACTACACTATCGTTTTGTCTCCTTATCGGCAGTCGAGCGGCGTCATTCGAGAACGTGTCGCAGGCGTGGCGGAACTTCCGGCGACGAGGGGGCGGAGCCCGGGCGCTCCGCGGCAGATTCCGGTGAGTTCAAGTATAGTAGCTTGTGCTGTGTTGTTTCATAAAGTTTTCTGGGAAAACATTCGCTCAATCAAACAACTGTTGTGTATACAGAGGAGTGCGCGGACGGCGCGGCATGGGCCCCAACCGCATGACGCGCATCCCGCTGCGCGCGCGCAACCACACGCGCGGCCGAGGCATGCGCGCGCGCGGACGCGCCCGGGGACGAGGACGAGGTATGAATTAATGAATATAGTTACAGCAAAAGCTCGAACTACGGTAAATCTTAAGATTAAAGGGTAAATCCTAAGATTTACCGACATCAGTTGGTAAATGTGAGTAATTCTGAAAATAAGAGAATTTCAAGATTTTTTGGCCAGTCACTGTTAGAACTATAACAAAAAATACAACAAAATTTCAAAGTTAACTACTTTAAAATTGTCTTATCTTTCTTATACTCGTTTAGTAAGCATATTACATGATGAATGATAATTCGAATGAAACATTAGAATAATTCATATTCGAATGAAAATAATTATGAAATTATGAATGATCATTCGATTACTAATTGTAAAATTCGATTCATTCGAATAATTCGATTGTCAAGATTTTGAACAATCGCCCATCATTTGTGTGAATTAATTAATTAATTTAACAATTTCAGGCGGCGCGCAGCGTCCTCAGCAACAGAAGCCCGTCCCCACCAAAGAGGAGCTGGACGACCAGCTCGACCAGTACATGGCCGGCACCAGGCACGCGCTCGACCTGCAGATAGACGCCTACATGAAGAGCGCCGGCATGGACCTCGAATGACGTCACTCGCAACACTGCGCCCAAGCAGGTCACCTCACGGGACGGGGTCAATGACCTTGGATGGTGAAGATACCTTACGTGACAAGGTCATGACTGGCTGGTGAGGATACCGGTGATGATGAGGTTGACAAGTGTCGGGTATGTCCAGTTAAGTAGTTTTAATGCCGAATTCCCCTCCCCCATTTTACCTTAAGCGCGGTAACCGGCTGCCAGATAGACGTCTACATGAAGAGCGCCGGCATGGACCTCGAGTGACGTAGCTCGCCGGGCGCAAGGGTCACCTCACGGGACGAGGTCAGTGACCCTAGCTGGTGAGGATACCGGTGACCTCACGGGACGAGGTCAATGACCTTGGCTGGTGAGGCTACCGGTGACCTTACAAGACAAGGTCAATGACCTTGGCTGCGCCGGCGCAGGTGACCACACGGGACGAAGTCAGTGACCATGGCTGGTGAGGGTACCGGTGACCTCACGTGACAAGGTCTGTGACCTTGGCTGGTGAGGATACCGGTGACCTCACGTGACAAGGTCAATGACCTTGGCTGGTGAGGATACCGGTGACCTCTCGGGACGAGGTCAATGACCTTGGCTTGGTGATGATGACGATGACAAGTGTCAGGTATGTCCAGTTAAATAGTTTTAATGCCGAATTCCCAACCCCTCCCTTTTCCCACATCGCGTTACATTGCGTCAAGAAAGTCATAAATACGGATTTTTACTATACCCTATGATGTAAGGCGCCATAAATTAATTTCATGACTTTATTGGTAGGTATGTTTTAAGTCACTCTGTTATGGTGGGCCGGTGACCTTGTAAAAATAAATAGATTCTAATGTGTATACTCAAAAGTACGACTGAATATGAACTGTACATACTTAAGTTTAAAGTTTAACTTCATTTTGAGTACAGATTATATTTGGGTCATTTTCATAGAGATGTTATTATTGTAGCAATCTTCATGTTTCCCCAGAATTGACAGTAGAATACAAAAATTTACCGAATATGAAAAAAGTATTTTCTGTATAATATTGACTAAAACATTATAATTTAGAGGTGCCACAGTATTGACGAAAGCATGACCCATTTACCTCTTACTAGTGGCCCGCCCTCTCTTCGCTTCGGGACCGTAATTCAGAAATAAACTAATAGATGGCGCTGTGTCCAATTACATCGCGCAAGCGTTTCGTGTTTTCGGTTTACCTATAAGCCTTGTCGTTGTCTATAGAAGTTATCTCTTTATAAATAGTATAGATAGATAAAATGTGAGTAAAAATCGATTGTTGCATCCATTTTGTCCAACAATGTTTACAATTTTATATCACTAAGGTTAGTACTGTACATTTTCTGGTTTAGTATCTTTTGCCTAGGTCCTTTTCTCTGAAGAAACAAATGGGCATAGTTATGCAAACTAGAACCAACACCACAAAAGTGATTTTAGAATAATTAAACTTTTGACGCAGAAAATGTTGTGGAAAGTCTATTAAAATATGTAACTTAGGTTTCATGCGAAATGAACGTTGGTTCTTGTTTGCAAAACTATTTGTTACCTATATGAATGTACCTTTTAATCACACAGTGCTTGCAGTGATTCAAAGAACTTATTGTCATAGTGAGTGTTAATTTAGTTTTAAGTTTCAGAATCCATATCTGCTTTGTTTTCTTTTACATCTACTCTGACTATACTCTGATTCATAACCATGTAAACTGACAGATGTCAATGACAAGTTTCTATGCATTTTGACATTTGGCATGTGTCAAATTGAGTGATAATGTATGGGGATGACACATTGACATCTGTCAGTTTACTTTACATGATTATGAATCAGAGTATAATTTGAAAGATTATTTTACCACTTTTTGACATCTATATGTCACAGAATAATAGACACAGAAAGTTCGTTGAACTACGCACTTGGCAGTATATTGTATCGAGTCTCACGCGCATACGTTCCGTATCTGACTCATGCCGTAGTCTGTTTAGTTTGCGATTTCTATATCAGTATTTTGTGATATTGTCAAGAGCGAGTAGCTCAGGGCAGGATGGAGATCGTAGGTTGAAATTCGACCATGCACCTCTGAATTTTTCACATCCTAACTAATATTATAAATGCGAAAGTAACTCTGTCTGTCTGTCTCTGTCTGTTACTCTTTCAAGCCAAAACTACTGAACGGATTTAAATGAAATTTGGTATACAGATGATTTAGACCCTGAGAAAGAACGTAGGCGAAAAGGGGGTTGTAAGGGGTTAAACGTGGGGTAAAAAGTTACTATTCCACGCGGACGAAGTCGCGGGCGGCCGCTAGTTTCTCATATTTCTACCATTAGCTCAGTAGTGAGGCTAAACGTGAGGAAAACGTATGTATTTCCAAAGCCCCTCTCCTGTAAGGGTTACGAATGTCAGACGGCAGTCGCTTCATTGTAAATACCAGACTCCAAATACTGGATCCAAGCGTACCCCGGGCTCCATAGCGACTTTGGACGCATCTGGAATACGCTGAGAGGATCATAATAGTTAAGCAGCTCCTATATTTAAGTATGTAAAAGATGTTATTTTTATAAGCCAATGTCATGTAAATATAATTTGGTTAGCTGTGGGATACTCGTAAATGTTTAACATAATATTTGACATAATTAGTTATTATGACATGTCACATGACAATGTGTATGTGAGTTTTTTTGGAAGATGTAAACATGGTGTATAGCACTAGAATCGGCCTCCAGTACCATATTGCCTTATCGTCGTAACGCCCAGACAGCAGACACAATGGAAAATCAATTGTTTTATGCCTTTTAAAAGGCTTATGGGCCTTACGACTTTATATTGAATGCTATTGTTATGATTTTCGACAGAAACAATAAATTATATTGTAATAAATTGTAACGTGTTACACGTACAGACAGATACACATCAGGTTACCACAAACTGTAATGTTTTCTCAATTTATGGTGAACCTAATCTGTTGAGATATTGACATTCAGGGCTGAATGGAGGCTACCGCGTGTGACAAATCCGCTAGATGACGTACTTGAGAACTGAGGTCTATCTACACAGTGATTGGTTATTTTTATGTGATATGTCAATATATCACTAAACAACCAATGACCACAAAATACATATTGACACAGAAGGCTGACTGCCCACTAAGAGCTTAAAATATGTCATGTACTCACGCATGCGCACTAACGGGCAAAAACGCCTTTTCGACCACATTAATCCTAACTTATGACATAAGATTGTCAAACTGTCGAGGTCTATGGTAGAGGCCGCGCGCTTATGTACTCATGTCAACGAACTCTTCTAAATTCAAAATCAGGTCAAAGTCTAACTTCTGTGTGTAATTTTTTTGTGCACTGACGTCGAAGTTGGTCCTCAGTTCTCAAGTATTTTTTCACACGCGGTAGCCCCCATTGGCATCGTACCAAATTTCCATACAAAAATGTCAAAAACAGGCCAAAACAACCTTGTGTTCTTGTTTACGTTACTTGTCTTCTAATAATCATACATAATCAAGTCCTGGACTTGTAAATCTTGTAATACATAAAATTATACTTTTGTAAGAGATTAACTAGCAACCAAAAGACCCTTATGAAGTATACCAATACGATAGTTGTATTTGTTCGTCTCTTTCTGTCCACTAGATAGATTGAGCGAGTGACGGAGAAAGTCGATGCGTCGAGATCTTTGCCATTTTATAGAGTAGACCTTTGGAAAGAGAACGGTAGTTATTTAATACTATTTATCTCTTTTCTGCGGCTGGTATCATAAAAATATTATCCATACAATAATTAGACTAATATTTTAATGAGACGGGCGTCTGGTCTTATAGTATGATTATTTGGTAATACTAATAAATGGGAAACATTCTGACGCGACTTAATTTAGTAAGTAAATCCAGTAGTCTAAGGGCCTCACCACCGCCGAGTAAGGTGTCAAGTCATTTACTTGTCAATTATAGTGGGTTCGGAGAAAATTGGCCCCTGGTCCGCGGCCTAGTTTAATTTAAATATTTTTTTCAATACAAATACCAGGGGCCATTTTTCTTCGAACCCACTATTATTGACAAGTAAATTACTTGACACTTTACTCGGAGGTGGGAACGAGGCCCTAAGCGGCCTCTGCACGTTTAGGTACTTCGAGTTACACACCTGATTGAGTTAATGGAAAATACTACTAAATGTATTTGAAAAAAATTGGCACATACCATAGTCGTCACTAAAATCAATTTGGGCAAAAAAAGTTATTTAGTAATTTCATCTGCATAAAAAACTTGGTAATCCCATATAAGCATTGTGATTACCAAGTTATATTTGTTGTTCTTCTCACCACCACTTTTGCTCCAAGAGCCTTGGTAGACTATTTTTTTTTATAACTCGATGCGGTAAGTAAACATGCAGTGACCGCCCAGACTATATTCTAGAAACCTTGATTAATGCTAAGTATTGTTTTGTTAAGGACAAATTATTATGGTTTAAACGCAAAAGTCAGACATTTTGTTTAATAATTAAAGATAAGTGTAAATAATTAGCAGTATGTAAGGAAAAGTTGATTTTTCAAAATAAAAACTGATTATAATTTTTATGTTTTATTGTATCTTGGAATATTTTACCCATTACTCTTATTTTATTTTATTTATTGGGGATAATAAACACGGTACAATATATCTTATTTAAAAAAGTACATCAACTAAATAGTATTGATTAATTGTACAGGGCCAGCACATCAAGTTACTACAATCTTCAAATTTCCTCAGATGATATTGAACCGTTTGACATAAAAGTGAGGTTCGATTGAAGAATTGACAGATGTAGTAACTTGATGTGCAGGCCACCGACATCAACAACATTATCCACAATTTGTTAAGTAGTGTTCTCTTGACGATTATTACCCATCTTACCAAAAAGGAGTGCTCTCAAGGGCTCCCATAACTGCTAAAGATGGCCATTGATGGTCTACGATCGAAGGGGCCAATTCTCGATTTTCGACATGATGTCGAATTCGACTAAAAAAATCACTCATTTCGAATTTTCTCGAAAAATTAAATCTTACTTTGGGTTTTTCCTCCTCCCTCCCTGGGTACGCCTATGAACAGTGGCCTTACCATGAGTTTGAAATACTATCCTCGCTATCGAAAACTATCGCTTTGTCTCTTTCATTGTGATGCATTTGAAAGAGACAGAGCAATAGTTTTGGATAGCCAGGATAGTATTTCAAACTCATGGTAAGGCCACAGGACTATTAATTATTGCTTTACTCCATGGGGCAACATCACGACAGACGTGAGCGACAGTGGCGCTAGCATTAATTTTTTCTGGCTTTATTGACCAAGTACTTCATCATAGATCAAATAGTCACAAAAACTTCGGAAGTTGAATAAACTTAAAACCGGTCTCGTAACAATACGTACTGATAGGTTCTGGGACTCGAACGATAAATTTCGTTCGTGTAGGTTTATCTTTCAGTTATATTTTGACAAGTGGGTGTTTAGGACCTTCTCCGGACTTTTCTTGGTGAGTTTGATTGGTACAGTTGTTAGGCCACTTGTGACTTACACGGAAAATCGGTCACCGATTTCGGACGTTAGGCGGGCTAAACGTTTTTTTTATGTGATAGGTGTACAGTCAACAGCAAAAGTAGATAATCAAAATCAAAAACTCTACAGAACTGTATATAAGTTTGCGTCAGAACTGTCTGAATTTGACACCATACAGTTCTGACGCGAACTCCGAGAGAACGAGACACAGTCCTGTATTGATATCTCTCTCGGCTCGGATTAGCCCCTGTGTAAGGCGCAAGACTTTTTAAGCTCTATTTGGTGGAGATCAATTTCATAATAGCAAATATTCAATGATATCGGTCCTGTTTAAATGATAAGTCCATGCTCAATAGTGACTAGAGTTTTTGATTTTGATCATTTACTTTTTCTGTTGTATCAATGGTATATACCTACCTACACCCTAACATCACTTTTACAGTGCAACCATGAGACTAAGGATACTCCTGTTTACACTACTGAACGCGCCGGCCCTATATGAGGGTCATCTTCATCAAACCATCAGCATATGGACACCCTTTGCCGGTATATCCATCAACACCACATGGACTGACATACATTCAATGGGAGCGAAAGACGCCACAGTGGGGCCTATATCCCTGGATGCATCCATAATGGGCCCAGCTACAGAAGACCCTGAAGGCCCCACTACGTCAGATAACTCATCAGGCACTACGATAAGTCAGATCCAAGGTAGCTCCGCCTCAAATGGATCAATCTCTGCCGCAAACAAAAGGCATGGCCCTGCATCAGATCATAGTGGACACCACATCGGCAGAACTCACTCCTTTAATAGAAGACACCGTGATGGTAAGATGTTTTTGTTTCCTACAAATTGAAGCCACATTGAGGTTCTGATAGCCACTTAAGCCGCCATATGATTATTTATTTTTTATGATATGGTACCTAGTTGGCAGACGAGCCGACGGATCACCTGATGGTAAGCGATATACACCTGCGACAGTAGAATACAAGTGCGCTGCTGACCCAAAGGTCGGTGGTTTTTTTTCTTTTCTATCAATTAAAGTTACCTACTAGATACGAGTAAGTTAAATTAGTAGGGACGTCAACATGTCTCTTTTTTTGTGTGATATGTGATAGGTGGCAGACGAGCAGACGGATCACCTGATGGTAAGCAATGGCCGCCGCCCATAGACACCTGCAACGTAGAGTCACAAGTGTGCTTGCCTCAAGTTAATTTGAAATTCACATTTAATGGATAGTTATTTACTCACGTTTCAGCCCTGCCGAGGTCATTGCGTGAGGTCTCTAGACTCACTGCTCTGTGAGGAAATAGACAAGTCTGCAACGTGTCCAGGAGCCGACTCGCGCTGCTGTACCAACCCCCCCTTTACTATACCAGTGCCTTCAGGCAAGGCGGGCCATTACCATGGATCCCCCCACACAGAGCCATGGCATAGTGGATTTTATCATAAAGGGCATAGGCATTAAATTGCCTGGCCCTACCAATACGGGAACCAACACTGCGGGTTCGATCACTACGGGCCCCAACACTGCGGGTTCGATCACTACGGGCCCCAAACTGCAGGTTCGACTGTGGGCTCAAACATCACGAATCCCACTACTGTGGGGCCCACCATTTTGGGCCTCACCATGATGGGCCCCACCACTACGGGCCCCAACACTACGGGTTCGATCACTACGGGCCCCAACACTGCAGGTTCAACCACTACGGGCCCCAACACTGCAGGCTCGGTCACTACGGGCATCACGAGTCCCACTACTATGGGGCCCACTATTTTGGGCCTCACCATGATGGGCCCCACCACTACGGGCCCCAACACTGCGGGTTCGATCGCTATGGGCCCTACCACTCCGGTCCTCACTATTACGGGCCCTTCCATGTTGGGTTTCACCACTACGGGCTTCAACACTACGAATCCTACCAATATGGGGTCTACCACTACAGATCCCATCACTACGGGCACCAACACCACTGGCCCCACCATTAACCAAAACACTATTAACTCTACAACGATGGGACCAAGCACTAAGTTACAGCCTTGCCAAGGTCAGTGCTGGGGGCTGATTCTCTCGTTGTGGTGTGACGAAATAGACGATTCTGCGAAGTGTCCGGAGCTCGACCAACGCTGTTGCATCGACCACTCATTCGTTGTGTCGGAATCTCCAGGAAATTCTACTTAGTTGAGTACCTTACCTAATTATATTTCATCAAAAACAATAAACAGAAATAATAAGTATATTTTCCCATTTTTGTATGCTTTTCGAATAAAAAAGAAATAAACAAAAAGATGACCCATATTTTTTATAGTTTTAATTATTATGTGTGGGCTCCCGTTCCCGGGTCGAACAAATATTATACTCGTATGTTTCGAAGTTAGTTAGATTAAAATTCCCGGGTCGAGCAAAATAATGTTTCGAAGTTTTCGAACATACTCGTACTCGTAGCTCGGGTTTGTTTGCAATAAGCAAGCGCCTAATATCATCATAGTAGCGATGACTTGATTTCTATGATGGAGTAAGTACCTACTTTGCTCTGCAATGGGAGAGTACTATATTATGCTCATACTAATTTACTTTAGGCCGTTCGCGTTCGTATAAGATACGTCACCGCTTCGGAATCGTGTTCTGTTACACACGCTGCGCGCGCGCACCTATTGCCTAAACCGAACTGATTCCCACTATCTTCACTGTAGTAGAACTAGTCGTAACACAGTTATATGCAAAATAAACAGGGTGGTGTCGTTTTTACCTCATTCACCTTCACAGGGTTGCCAACAAGGTCAATTTATATTTTTTTTGTGTGAACGATTTTTGGCATTCCTGCCCCTTAAGTTGTGTTCACACACTGGTAAACGTATTAGATATTATGATGGCGTCACTAAAGTTTAGTTATGATATTAATTGATGGTGCCTTTACCACTTTAATCTAAGTAATGACATCAGTAGTAGCGGCGCCATCTTACTAGTTTTTTTGGAAAGCAAAATGTGGAACCCCAATCAAGAGCCATCCGAAAACTAACTATCATAAATCAAAGATTCAAAGAATTTATTTGAAAAGAATAGGTACAATACAGTACCTACTTATAATAAAGGCATGATAATACTTCTTAACTCTAAAATAAGTGCTCTATGCTGCTAACATTACATCTTATTTTTAATTAGGGTGGCTGTATCTACAACTTAGCTTAGGGAGACTAGCTGCCATAATATTCTTTTATACCCTAATGCGCCTATAACCGAAAACACGAAACGCTAAACACAGCGCCATCTATTGGTTCATTTCTGAATTACGGTCCCGAAGCGAAGTGAGGGCGGGCCACTAGTCTCTTTATAAATAGTATAGAAGATGTTGATGGTTGTGGACGTAGCCCTATCGGTTACGGTATATTACGGGCGGAACCTGTTTGCTTACTGTAAACCGATCATTCATCGAGGAGCTAACGGCGCCCGCGCATCGTCTCCTTGCTCGCCCGGGGAGGAGGGGAGAGGGGCGCCTACCTCAATGTGTCGGTTTAAATCTATCAATTAGCCCTGGTTATCTATTTTTGATTTACTCGTGTGACATAGCGTTGTCGCATTTGACGTATGTCACATTCGTCTTCTAAGTCGCATGACAATTAAACCATTTAACGTTTAATCTACCGCTCGCTTGATTCAAAAATGCTGAATTTCGTATGTCGAACGAAAATCAGTAGAAAACGTGCGCTCGACTAGCGACGAGTGAATCAAAAACAGATACCCTGGTCCAGAGACGCTTTATAGGCTAGCTGTTTGAATTAAAACAAGACCAAAGATTTAATTCAAACAAGACACAGAACGTAAACAGCAATGAACTTCTTCGCACGTAAAACGCGTGTCTGGACGGCTTACTGGCCGGGCAGCGCATTTGGTAGTGACCCTGACTCATACGCTAAAGGTCGTGAGTTCGATCCCCACACTGGACAAACATTCGTGTGATGAATACTTGTGTTTGTTCAGTGTCTGGGTGTTATAATATGTATTTAAGTATTATTATTTGAGATCCTTTGTTGTATGTGATATCTACGGAGTCAGGTCAATGTATGAGATGTTGTGTGGATTTATCCCCTATTCCCAGTATTCTTACCGCAAAATCTTACCAATCGGACTACTGGGAAATTCCTTCCCAATAGACTTACCAGTAAAACAAGATTCCCAATAGTCCTACTTTTACAAAAGAGTTTACATAGACTTAGTTACTGATAGACAACCTGTAAACTGTTATCCCGTTGTTCACCTAGATATAATTTATTTTATTTACAGGCCGGGTGGCGCATTTGGTAGTCTTAATACAATTTCTACAGACAGATACCTTGTAGGTGTATCAAGGAAACTTATAAATAATTTTAGTGTGCGAGTCGGACTCGGTGGTTGCGACATACAGACGGACAGACAGACAAATGAATGAATGATTTTAGGGTTTTGCCATTTGGCTACGGAACCTCAATGAGGCGAGAAGAGTAATAAAGTAAAAGTGTCGATGACGCACGAATTCTCAAAACGACCGTTTCTCACCCGCGTCATTCAGGAAAATTGTGAGGATTCCTTGAATGAGAGTGAAAGAAAGACTGCTGGCCTCGTTGTGGTAGGGGTTAGGTGGCAATTCATCGCAAAAAAACTCGTCCTAGAATTTCAAGATTTTTTGCTGGTCACTGTTCAGAAATAAAAAAAGAAATATTTGATTAAGTATAACAAGCGAATCTAAGTATGGGAGCCTCCAAAACAGGCAAGCGGCAGGGGCGGTCCGCCCCGGGTGCAAGTTCACAACAAATACAAATAACGTTTATTGCATATTGATACATTAAGTACATGAAATTAGGTAAAGTAACTTTAGTAGGTGTACAATATTTTACAACAATATTTTGCAAGCTTAGCACTCAAACGCAACGTTCAAAACTACTGGCAATAATTTGAAGGGATATTAAGTAATTATAATGTTTTACTTACTTATGAACTTGTTTTGTTTATTAATTTCTGGTTTTAAACGTATACAATCGTTTGCGAACAAATAAATGTATTTTTTGTTATCTTAATGTTTAATAGTTTTATAAGTAGGTAAATACATACCCTCTAAATAGGTACTATACTTATACCCTGATTCTTATTCATGTAAAGTAAACTGACAGATGAAAATGACAAGTTTAGATGCATTTTGGCATTTTGCATGTGTCAAATTGAGTGATAAATGGGGATGACACATTGACATCTGTCAGTTTACTTTACATGATTATGAATCGGAGTATAGGTATTCGATGTTAAGTTTTAAGACATTGACCCTAAATTTCTCTACCTAATCCGATGACTGGATGTTAAAGGGTTATGCTCTGAGTTGTTTTAAGTGAGTGATGGTACCGGTGGCCCAATCTAGCGTAAAGGTTGGCTTAAAGTTTGGCAGTGCACTCGCCACTCCACTGCGTGTCCTCGGGCCAGGTGATTCATCAGCTCGTTTGCGACTCAGAGCATTTTCCATCTATTTTCACTTCTTATTGACAATGTTTGTTCTTAGTTTCTTCCTTCTTAATATAAACATATGTTTCAAGAGATATATCCCTGCCATAGGTAGTATTAGCCCGATGTAAATTTTAGATAAAAATGACATGTGGAATGAGAAATTCCAGTCATTTGGCAGGGTGATGCTCAACCTCTTAGTTTCTTCAAAATAGGGAATATTTTTGAATATCACGATGAACTCGCCTCCCAATCCGAGAGGGTACAAGAGGACCCAGGCTGAGTAACGGATCCATGTTACTACCCCTATATCTTTATTGAACAGCTGCGTTATGTAGTATGAATACCTGAAAGCAAAAATTGCATGTGATTCCCAACATCTTATACACCGTTTTAATGCTAAATCCTTCATAATAGGTAACACGATCAAAGACCCTTTAGCGCGATGAGATCAACACCCAGCACCATCTATTGGCAGACAGTGGGATTACTGTCCCGAAGCGAAGTGAGGGCGGGCCAAGAGTCCCCGTAGACTACAGACTTACTATCGGCCGGTAGTTTAGTCGGGTTGGCCGGTTCGTACGCATCAAACTTTTTTATCGGCCGATACTGAATCACTGTAATGTGCGCACCTGCATACATATTCATAGGTAAGTGATTAAGAAGCCGAACAACTATCGGCCGATTAAAAGTTTGTAGTCTGCACGGAGTCTTAGAATATAAATTTATTGTACACGAAACAAGGTTACACTGAACAGATCTTATTGTTCCAGTTCCTCACCTCACAATCTCGACTGCGCTCCACACGGCGAGGAGGTAGGGCACGACTGGCTGCGCTTGTATGTGCGGCACCGCGTCTATGTTGAGGTGCAGGGCTAGCACTCGGCCGCTGATCTGCGCGAACGGCGTCAGAGGCTCACCCTGAAAGGAACCATTTCTTAAGCTTCATCATTATCAGGACGTCGCCCCAATCTTGGCTGCCATTCGGTAAGCTTAAATAGTCCATCTATCATCTTTGCGCCTTGTCAGGCTTTTTTCATCCGTATTCAAACTTAAGAGCGTTCATCCGTAAGAGCCACACTTACTTAAGTCAAAATCGTTGATTTTTGATGGACAATAAAACGATAATCTATACAATTTGTAGATAAGATATTGAGTGCATAGCTTAAAAATATTTTCAAATGATCATTTAGTTTTCTTATTAGAAAGCGGACGCGGCAACTCTATGCTCACAGTACCTAACGCATGCTTATGTGTGAGTGAAAATTGCAAATCAAAACCGAAACATGACATTTCGCACTAGCCGTAAACGCTTTTTTGTTCAATACTTAGATTGGATTATAATTATAAGGGTTGCTCAAAGAGCAATGGAAAGGGCAATGCTTGGAGTTACCCTTCGTGAACGCAAGACCAACGCATGCATTAGAAGAACACCCCGGGTAAAGAACGTAGTCGTTGAGATAGCCAAAAAGAAGTGGAGTTGGGCTGGACACACAGCGCGGAAGAGACGGTTGGACGAGACGAGTCCTTGAGTTGAGACCGTGGGATCACACCAGACAGCGAGGCCGCCCGCGATGGACACGACATAGGAACACGCGGGAGTGAAATAGCTGGCTAAGGCGTCTAACCGCGTCGCATCGAATAGGATGGGAGAGGTCAATATCCAAAAGTGGATCAGTAACGGCTGAAGATGATGATACTGTAAGGTTTTCAAAAAAATATTGAACTGTGTCTGTAAAACAAACTCACCTTAGTTAATCCCAATATTGGGTGCAAGACTTCCATGTACTGTGTCAGCTGCACGAACTTGACCACCGATCCGACGTGTACGTACGTATCCGCCACCGAGGCGTATCCCAGCCGTGCGTACCGCGCCGCGATTGCGACGAGAACATACCCGAAACCGACCAATTGGAACACGTTGTAAAGTATTAGGTATACTTTTACGAACCCGTCTGTGGAGAAAAAGTAAAGTGTTAGCCTTAGAAAGGAAGAAAGTATCAGCATGTATGTATAATGTTCCACTGCAGGGCAAAGGCCTTCATAGAAATCAAGTCATCGCTAATATTATGATGGGATTACCACGCTTGCCTGATGCGGATTGTGACAAACCCGAGCTATGTTCGAAAAAATCGAAACATACTTTTTGCTCTACCCGGAAATCTAACCCGGGACCTCGGGTTCACGGCCCGGTACTTAAACCACTAGACTAAACTAGAATAACTTACTACCCTATTTTGATGTATCTTCAATACCTACCTACTATTATAAAGAGGTAAATTCCATAGACAACAGTCAGCTTTTTGTAGGTAATCGGAGAAGAAGAATCATTTTGAACACAAAAAAACAAAACGTTTCATTGATTTTAGAGGCTTTAAAAATTATAAATTAAGCATAGCTTACCTTTTCTATGTCCCATTTCTTATTTTTGTAATTAATTGTCAAATAAGCCAAGATATTAAATATAATCTTTTACTTATATTGTCACGGTTTTCCTAGTAACTATCACGAGGTAGTAATCGTTGAAACTAGAAGACATGCAATTGTCTTCTGGTTTAACTTTAAGAAACCTAACAGGTACCTATTAGAAAATATATATTGTATATTTTAGAAAATTATAAACATTTTGTAAGAAAAAAAACCTAACTGTAACCTAAGACTGAACTAAAAGTAGATAAAAAACTAAAACAAAGAAATACTAAATACTTATTTGCGAAAAAATCTGCATATTGTATACCATTATCATGTCATTACAGATCAACTTTTACGTGAACCGGGGGAGAGCCACGCTTCGGCATGAATGGGCCGGCTCGACCGGAGTGATATCACGAGCTCACAGAAGACCGGCGAGAAGCAGCGCATGCATTGTGTTTCATCGAGTGAGTTAGGGTATCGCAGGCCTAATTGGGGGGAAAGTAGGTTAAAGGTTGGTAGCTCATTTGTAAGTCTACTGTTGCAGGTGGCGGGATAGGCGGCGAGAATCGCTTACCATTAGGTGATCCGTCTCATTGCCTGCCAACTATCATATAAAAAAATGACGTCAAAGTTGAACCTTAGTCATAGTTACGCCATCTAGCGTCATCTAGTCAATGCAGAAAACTACATTTTCTAAGTTTTCTTGGGTCTGGGTTTATCGTCTTCTAACACTCATAGTACAGGGGTTGCCCTAGTTGGAGACCATTGATTGGTGTGATTGTCTGGCGTATTATATTATACTAGTGGCCCGCCCTCACTTCGCTTCGGGCCCGTAATTCAAAAGTGAACCAATAGATGGCGCTGTGTTCGATTACATCGCGCAAGCGTTTCGTGTTTTCAGATTACTTATAAGCCTTGTCGTTGTCTATAGAAGTTATCTCTTTATAAATAGTATAGATTTTTTATATTACTATTATCGCCTAGCGGTCTGTATAATCCGTCCACTCTTAGTAGTAGCCATCTGGAAGGACTCGTCCTTCTACTTTCGTAACGAAAGGCAATTTCCTCTCGGCTCTATCTATAGCCGAGTCAACAAAGTGGTACCTGCGCGTGCGCCTGTTGCCGTTAAATGGTGATAATTTGAGCAGTGACTTAGTTGGTACAGAAGTGCCAGCTGATGTTACTCGCAGTTTTATTTATGATAGTGGCCCGCCCTCACTTCGCTTCGGGACCGTTATTCAGAAATGAACCAATAGATGGCGCTGTGTCCAATTACATCGCGCAAGCGTTTCGTGTTTTCGGTTTACTAAGTCTTGTCGTTGTCCATAGAAGTTATCTCTTAATTAATAGTATAGACAGATACAGGTGGTAGAGCGGATCATCTGATGGTAAGCGATTACCACCGCCCATGGATACCTGCAACACCAGTGGTGTCACAAGTGCGCTGCTTACCTTTTAACCCCATTTCCCCATGATTGGGACTCCGGTACCCTCACTCACGTAGTGAAACACAAAGCATGCACTACTTTCTGTAAGGGCGTGGTATTACTCCAGTCGAGCCGGCCCTTCATGCCGAAGCGTGGCTCTCCCACTGTTAAAAAGTTGCGAGCGCTGCACGCAGCTAAGGAAAACTAATATTACTTATTTTGCATTGTAAAAAATAAATCAGTCATAAGTTGTTCTAAATAACGAGTAGAATATGTGTTTAAAATGTGTAATACATTCAGTATTCTTGAGGAACTATTGTGGAGCTCCATGGTATTATGACTAATAGGGCTACCATATTTAGACAAAAGCGGCAGTGGCGCCATCAATTAATTTCATGCCGTTATTGATGCATTATGACTTTCTTGATGCATTAAATACTCTATATCGAACTGTCCTTCTCCTGTTCATAATCTTTGCCCATGCGCGCACGCAAGCAAACGTCAAACCCCTTTCTTTCTCGACAGTTGCTACTCAGGCGTCGGGACGAGCGGTCGCGCCATGCGCTATCCCGCGCAGTGACAGTGCCGACATTGTGACAGTTTGACAGTGGTTGACAGTGCTTGACAGTATGACAGTGTGGTTGCTGCTGGCGCTGGTGGCGGGGGCCGCCGGCCAGGAGGAGTCGTTCGCGAGCTCGCTGCTATCTGGTGAGACTTTCACCATGGGACCCTTTTGGGGTCGGCGTTTATTTGGCTTACTTTAGCAAGGCCGGGCAGGGTATGAAATATCTTTCCCGCCTTCATCATACTAGCTGGTTTTTCGCGTTTGGACCGTGATGAAGGATTTAGGATGTCTAGTCAGCGGCTGTCAGGGGTGGAAGACTGATTGGCCACCCATTTTTAGTCCTCATCCCCACAGACAAGGATGAAGCTCAGATTTACATCAGAAAAATGGCGTAGCGGCAATGACATTACATGGAATGTCATTGCGTAGCGGCATTGAAGCCATCATCTTTTCTTCCCCGACTCCCGCCTATCCCCCAGGATGACGTAGATATTTCGCCGTTGCCGCCCAGGGCGGACCGCCCTTCCATACCGCTACGCTACGCTACAGACATTCACATTATATACCTACTGGAATCGCAGAAAGGCCGGCAACGCATTAGCGATTCCTTTGACCTCAGCGCACCGCGGTGGTGATCAGATCACTTAATTACATTTAGGTGACCCACTTGCTCGTTTTTCACTTTAGCATTAGAATCCCGGTAAGACATTGCAACAATGCCGACCACGTACGTACTCGTACTGTGCTCGTACTGCAGACACTTCTGTCTGGTGTAGGTAGGTAAATAATTAAATAAATTTCTTTATTGGCAAAAGTAGTGCTAGGTAATTTACATAAATTCAGTGACTTATGAACTAGGCTCCCACTGTCGCAGAAGTTTACGATTTAATTCAATTAAATCGTATTACTGACTAATTTGGGAAGAAGGGAAAATGGTTGGAAACGCACTTATGCCTCTACGGGATTTGTGGATGTCTAGGTGGACATAGGCCTCCCTCAAAGTTTTCCACACAGAACGGTCCTGTGCCAACCGCATCCAAGGGACTCCCGCGACCTTCACTAGATCGTCGGTCCACCTGGCATATTTTAACATCAGGTAATCTGTTTACTCGTCAGTCACCTATCACATAAAAAACGATGTCTACCTTACAAAACAAATCGATGATCAGTCCAAGCTTACCCCGGCTCCGAAGTATTTGTCATGTCAACCGGAATTCCCTGTTGCCATAGACCATAGTCATACCTATTCCCATTTTCATAGTTAGGTATGTAGGTACCTAGATGAAGATGCTATTACGAAACGTTGACGCCAAATAGTGCAATAGTAGGTAATAGCCACAAGAAACCGGGGAAAACTGCAAAACCAACGAGCAAATAAAAACAGTTTTTGATACTTTCACAAACGTAATAAAGCGTTGAACGGTGCGAATTACCTCACTTTAGTCACAAGTAAAAACTGGAAGACTAGAGTTTGCTGACATTTGCATAGAAAAAATGTTGTTTCGTGCTATGATTTTTTAACAGACTTTAAAAAGGAGGAAGTTCTTAACTGTATGTTTATGAGTTCTTTTAATTGCGTTGCATATAAACTATGATTAATTTCAACAGAAATTAACGCGATGTTATTTTTAAAATTTACCTGCGCACAGGCCGGTGTTCGATTTTCAAATGGAAATAATAACGGTTTTATTGGCCTTACTTGCGTAGGACTTCACTCAATGAGTGAATAGCTTATTTATTAGGGGAACCTACTTAACTAAGTAATATTATAAATGCGACAGTAACTCTGTCTGTCTGTTACTCTTTCACGCCAAAACTAATGAACGGATTTAAATGAAATTTGGTATACAGATGGTCTAGACCCTGAGAAAGAACATAGGCTACTTTTTATAGCGAAGAGGGGGTTGTAAGGGGTAAAAGGGGGGTGAAAATTATTCAATTATTAAAAATGCTACCCAAAGATACTATTCCACGCGGACAAAGTCGCGGGTAACAGCTAGTTGGTTAATTATAAAACACTAGCGGCCGCCCGCGACTCTGTCCGCGTGGAAAAGTAACTTTTTACCCCCCTTTCATCCCCTTACGCAATAAAAAGTAGCCTATGTCCTTTCTCAGGGTCTAGATTATCTGTATACCAAATTTCATTTAAATCCGTTTAGTTTTGGCGTGAAAGAGTAGCAGACAGACAGACAGACAGAGTTACTTTCGCATTTATAATATTAGTATGGATGGGAACTCTGTTAGTTCCGCAAAAATCCTTTCAGGCGCTAATGTTTCTATTGCAAATAAATAAATCCGATTCAACAAATTAGATAGATACCTAGTGATATTTGTGAGGACGTGGGAATGTGTTCAATGAGTTCTAGCAATAAGTCGACGAATGTAACTTTATCGATAGGTACTTTTGTTTAGTGGCATGCTCTAGTTCTATAGTTAATCGAAAGTTAAAAGGCTCTGTTTACACGGACACGCCTACCACAAGTCAGTAACATTAGACTCAGTAACTTTCATCATCACACAGGTCCAGCGACATTCGCTTTTTAGTTCTGAAACTCAATATTCAGCCTGCAATGCCTTTTCGCCAAGCCTTTTCTCTCGCTTTAATACTTAGTAAGTAGTTTTGTGACTGTCACATAAAGAAAGAGTTATTAAAACATGAGCGAGAGTCTTGGCATGTTTTTCATAGTAAGTATTTGCGAGTGTTTTGTGTACTCATTTATATTATGCATTTTCATTCACTATGCCCTTTATCTACATTCAAGATCTCAACCTCATATTTGGATCTCACGGCAGCTTACCATCAGGCGGAGTGAGGTCATCTTGATAGTCCTCAATATAAAAAAAAAGATCTTATCTTCAAATTGAGAAATCAAATGAAAACACTAATTTGGCTAAAAATACTGCGTTAAATATGGAACCTTTTAACTTTAATGGTCTTTATCTATAGAATTAAATTAACACCTATGTATATAACCATATTTCACAAATAAAGATTTTTGTATTTGATTTATAACACGATGGAAATAATAACTGTTAAATTAAAACTATTTACTTAGATACAATCGCATTAAGACATTAAACTCTCCTACAGAGGTAGTAGACAATATTTTAGTTTAACTGTTTGTGTTGACCTGGTTATGAATAGGTCTCCAGCTCTCGCATATTAATGAGGCCATTAAAACGTCTTAATTACCCAAATTATGCATATGAATGTGCCACTCTGATAGCCGCCGCGGTGGGAATAGAGGTTACGACGGTCAGGGCTGCACAACCTTAGCTGTAAAGCCTTCACGGTTTTAACGTTAACCAGCCTATGTACCGTATAGGACCACCAGATATTGAACTTTATGCAGTTATAATAAGGTTAAAAACCAATTAAAAAAAGATGAACCTAGCTGTCTGGTTAAGGGTTAAACTTATCCCTAATACATTTTCGCTTACCAACCTAATACACCCTGTATTAGGTAGGTAAGCGAAAATTTACATCACATTAACCACGTCATCTACCAATTATTCTGAACAACATTTTGTTCTATGACTTTTGTAAATTGTGATTGTGAAAGGTGGCAGACGAGCAGACAGATCACCTGATAGTATGCTTACTTACCTACTATTGCCGCAAAAGATCTAAAAAGCAAACAAAAATATCTCAAAGCATAGTGTACCTAATGTGATATTAAAAGCTCTTACATCCTACTATTTACTTCTACTCAATTTCACTTTAGATTACTAAGTCATAACAGGTAGATTTCCTTTCTTTGTAGCCTTTATGTAAGTATAAGTACGTGCCGTTTTTAGCAACCGAAATAGCGATGGGTTGTTGAAGGGTTTCAAAGTGTTGAGCCAAATCTTGTCTGTTTATCAGGAGATCCGATGCTCCTGAATCCAAAATGAAGGTAATCATATTGTGCTCATCGTTTCCCATACGGTCATAAAGTATACAATTTCATTAACTTGCGCCATTGGTTTGGCAGCCCTGTCTCAGGTTGCAGCAGACCGCAAACGTGGAATTACGCGTCGAGGCCTGTCGTTAGCCTAAAAAGCCTTGGCAATGACCTTACTAGGCCACGGTTCGTTGGCCCATATTACTTGATTCAGTTACGCGAACCTAATTTTGTTATTATTATGTGATTTGAGGTTAGCGTATGTTTCCGCGCGTATTTATACGGTCGTTTGAACCAACAAGCATACAAACACGTTTAAAAAGGGCGTATAGCCGTATATCAAACATGCTCTTCTAGCTAGATAGATATTACAAAGAAAACGAGAGGAAACCTGCACGTTTCAGATAGTTTTGTAAACATGATATTTATCCATGATTCAGTTGGTTTGGTTCCCTCGAAAGGGTTGCGAAAGTCTGAGGGCATGTCTTCGCTTCATTGTAATACCCAGTACGAGTTATTGTACCCAGCATAAAGAGCAGACTTTGTATGAAAAGATGTTTTTTTATACGAATTTACAAGTCATAGAGCAAAATAAATGTTTATCAGAGTGGTTGGTTGAAGACGTGGTTAAAGTGTCTAGTTAATTAAAGTGTGTAGTGTCAATGTTTACAGATACACTCTGTATTCTTGAATCCACCTCCATAGAATCATGTGTGAAGTAAAGTGCGTTCGGTTCCGAATCTAATCAAGTGTTGTGGACGTGCGCGCCTAACGGGCCGCACCGTTAGCTGCCCCATACTGCGCGCGCGCCGTACGCCACGCATGCCGTAACTCTGCGCAGATCACTATAAATAACTACTTAGTGATACAAATTTATTGTCGTAAGACCCAAAAGCCTCATACGAGGCAAAACAATTGATTTTCTATTGTGTCTGCTGTCTGGGCCTTACGACGTTAAGCCTATTCCGATCAGAGTAGAGATGACTTCATATCAGAGGCTAATACTATGACTAGGACACTACGAATAAGTACTATACTATTATAGTTACTATTAACTTACTAGTTATGATTTGTATCCTGTAGTTTATAATAGTACGTTACATATGATAGCACACTTCGCGTAATTTCCAGTTTTAAGTTTTTTAACTTCTGTTTTGTGTGTAACAAAAAGTAGTATTAAACACTCTAAATGAGTAAAGTTGTTGTAGAGCTTCCAAAACCTGGAAAGTAGAGAAAAAAACCTGTTAGACAATTGTTTACATTCCAATTGTTACAGTAGCATAGAAACTTTATTTGTAGGCCTCCAAACTGGGCACGTTTGTATGAAAATGACCCGGTTTATTCCTGCTTAGTGTTACTTAAGTATATCTGTGTCTGATATCCGTAAAACAATGGGTGGCAAACGTTTACCACCTGGCCCCTTTCTTACCACGCTGACAATTATTGTCGGTGACATGTGTAGAGGTTTTTTTTATAACATCCGTACTAAGTAGCTTAAGCACTTGTGTTAGAGATATCAGACAGCAGAGGATCACAAAATATAATACATAAATACATATAACACCCAGAACAAACAAAAGTGTTCATTACACGAATGTTTGTTCAGGGTGGGGATCAAACCCACGACCTTTGTCATATGCGGCAGGATCACTACCAAATGCCCCATCCGGCCAGTCACACCAGAGTGTCGGCCAGAGTGACAATTGCCAAGTGACAGTTGTTGATCCGTTTGCTAGTCTGCCACCTATCACATAAAAAGCATGGACATGAGTTCAAATTTACTGAGAGCAAAAAAGAAGTAAATAGAACATTTTTTTGCAATGCTAAGGCCTTTGCCCTAGGCTCATACAAGACATACAATTAGCACCAACACGCGAAGAGCGCACGCCACGGCACAAAACTAGTAATTTTCCGACACCACCTCACGCATTATTCTGCATTACACACAATTTGGCTTTGGCTACTTTTGTTCAATCTTAACTAGACTTAAAGTAAAGCAAAAAAGTATCAGCCTATATCAGTTTAAAGGCTGATACTTTACTTCTATGATGGAGGTCTTTAGTGGGACAGTTCCCACTATAGGGCAAAGGCCTCCTCCATAGAAATCAATGGGATTTAGCTTAATTTTCCTTTTTTTGAATATTTCTAAAGAAGTTATTCTTTGCTCGACCCGCGAATCGGGTGATCCGTCTGCTCGTCTTTCACTCGACGGAACACAGCGCAAGCGCTGCTTCACCGGTCTTCTGTGAGGCCGTGGTATCACTCTGGTCGAGCCCATTCTTGTCGAAGTGGCTCTTCCACGGTTAAAATATCTGCCTCCTATCATAAAAAAGGTATAATATATTTCAACGGGTGCGTTTCAATGGAAAGCTTCGCCGAAGTTAGTAAATCTTCGGACAAGTGGCAACAAGTCACCGAGTAACACACATCGCGGCGTCGGCCGGTCTCTGGACTTTCTCCGTCCGGTGCGCGTGCGCACCCTCCCCCCTTCCCCTATCCCCCCACAGTTATGGCTGGCAGGGCTGGCAATACATTTTGAGGGAGTCATTCATACAGACCTTAGATCTCCTGCGGATCTCATCATTTCTGACACGATCACGCAAGGAGATTCCGAGCATAGCCCTCTCCATTGCCCTCTGAGTGACTTTGAGCCTTCTTAAGCGGCCCATTGTAAGCGGCCACGTTTCAGTTCCGTATGTCATCACTGGCAATACACACGCAGCAGGAGGCCGCAGTCGTGGCAGGCCTCCCACCAGGTGGACCGACGATCTGGTAAAGGTCGCGGGAGTCCCATTGGATGCGGGTGCACAGGACCGATCTGTGTGGAGAACTTTGGGGGAGGCCTATGTCCAGCAGTGGACGTCTATTGGCTGAAATGATGATGATTCATACAGAGCAATTTACCACGGCGACATTTTCATCATTTTGTTTACCGTGGAAAGGCTACGCTTCGGCATGAATGGGCCGGGTCGGCCGACGTAATACCACGGCCTCACAGGAGACCGCCGTGAAGACCTACATTATGTATCACCCTATTTAATAGCGAATAAAGAATTTTGTATTTGTATTAGCACTAAGTGCCAACCCTGCGCGCGCAGATTACGCGGCATTGACTTTGATGGAAGTTGGATAATCTGTAATAAGTCGGCGCATGCGCTCGTGGTCGCGCATTTTTCTCTTGTTGCTTCTGGGTGGTTGCCCTGCATTATGTCATTTGCTGAGGTTTGTTTACAGTCTATAGCCTTAATCGTATAGAACTACGACGGGATGGGTAGGTATAGCTTTCCACAGCGTTTTTAACAGTTTTTCACGATTCATAATACAGTGTGTATCGGTGAAGATTTACATCCCTTTAACCACGGGTTCTACCCACCATTTTGAACAGCATTTGTTGTACGACTTTTCAATATTCGTTTTTTTTCGATGCCCAAAAGTCATAGATCAAATTTTGTTCAGGATGATCGAAAGAAGACGTCGTCAAAAGTATATAAATTCTCACAGATACATCCTGTATATGGGGAGGAATAAAACATTGGGCCCTGGAGAGACACTAAAATACTTCAGATTGCAAGTTATTGCTAATATGTACACCTTTAATTGTTTAAATAAAACTATGGTTATCAATCCACACTAATATTATAAATGCGAAAGTAACTCTGTCTGTCTGTCTGTCTGTCTATCTGTCTGTCTGTCTGTTACTCTTTCACGCCAAACTACTGAACGGATTTGAATGAAATTTGGTAGGTATACAGATGGTCTAGACCCTGAGAAAAGACATAGGCTACTTTTTATTGCGAAAAAGGGGTTTTAAGGGGTTAAAAGTGGGGTAAAAGTTACTTTTCCACGCGGACGAAGTCGCGGGCGGCCGCTAGTTGTTAATAAATTGTTGACACGCAGGTAAATTAGGTATCTTTTTGACATAAGCGGTGTCCTAAGATCTTGACTGAGTGAAGGTACCGAAGGCCCAATCGGGGGTCAAGGGGGTTGAAGGTTGGCAGCGCACTTCTGACTCCACTAATGTGTCGAGTGTTTATGGGCGGCGGCAACCGCTTACCATCAGGTAATCCGACTATTCGTCTGCCACCTGTCACATAAAGAACACCTTTTTGAACCAGTGAGTCATTACACTGCATAATTTCTTGCGAATAGAAAGCATGCTAATTGTCACAGTACATTCGGCGGTGAGTCACTGCGCGTACGCAGGACATTTCACTTCACTTCATTCACAGACGGTTGGAATTAATTAGCAACGGGTCGTAAAAAAAAACGCGACGTGTTATGTTCAGGTCCCGGCTGCTTCATATCACTACTGTCCTATCTTACGACTAGGATTTTTTAAAATGTGTAATGAGTGTACCTATCTGTGAACATTTACATCCCTTTAACCACGTGTTCTATCAACCATTCTAAACAAAATTTGTTCAACAACTTTTCCAAATTCTTCGTAAAATTTTCGACTCCTCATACAAAATGACTAAGTCACGTGACCGACTTTGTATGGAAAGATGAAATTTTTTTATGCGAATTTTCAAAAGTCATAGAACAAATGTTGTTCAAAACGGTTGGTAGCACACGTGGTTAAAGGGATGTAAATGTTTAAAGATACACCCTGTATGGTAGACGAGCAGACGAATCAATGGATGGCAAGCAATTGCTGCCGCCCATAGACCTGCAATACCAGTAAAGTCACAAGTGTGCTGCCTATCTTTAACCCCATATTTCTCTCCTAATGGGCCTCCAGTATCCTCACTCACTCGACAAACACAGCGACGGTGTTTCACGCCGGTCTTCTGCTGCGCTACCTTTAATTTAAATAATAAATAAATTGAGACAACATCACATACATTGTCCTGGCCCCAAACTAAGGTTTTCCCTTGTACTATGGAAACCAGAAACAACGAAGGTACTACAAACACCCAGACCCAACACAAATATCTGTTTCATCAACAAACATTTGTGTTGGTGCGGGAATCGAACCCGCGACCCTTACGTCTCAACCGGCGCTCAAACCATTGCGCTAAACGGGTCGTCTAATTTGTGAGCTACAATCCAGTCCCAAACCCTACACTTTTAAGAAAGTGTATTAGTTGTTTGGGACTGAGATCCCTAGCTTTTATTAGGGCTTAGTATGTGCTCTCCCAGATGCTATGTTTGCGCATCAGTGGTTTGCATTCGGTGATTATAGGATTTCAGCCACCTTGTTACACATTCTACAGATTCTAGTGTCGCTATGATGATGATACCAAAATCGATTAGCCTTTAATCTTCACCACCCCTCGGTCCTAAAACATCGGAATGTCGCATAGACGCAAGCGCATGGCTGCCCGGAGAAACGTCGCACGCGCACCGCGCGCGCCCGCAGCGAATTATGCGCGCTTCGCATAGCGACAAGCGCGCTTGTCCGGATGCGCAGTTTTATTTCAGGAACTAGCAGACGCGGTTTGCTTATAAATGTGAAATTCGTTTTGCCACAATAAGATGTCTTATATCACAAAATAATTACATAATAGGTAGATTTAATTGTGGGAGAGCCACGCTGCGGCATGAATGGGCCGTCTCGACCGGAAGTAATACCACTACCTCACAGAAACCGCCAGTGAAGCAGCTCCTGTGCTGTGTTTCGCCGAGTGAGTGAGGGGCCCGGGTCCCGGAGGCCCAACCGGGAAGGGAAGTGGATAAGATTGGCAGCGCACTTGTGACTCCACTGGTGTTGCAGGTGTCCATGGGCGGCGCGCGGCAATTGCTTACCATCAGGTGAGCGATTACCACAAAAAAATGTAACAGGTGGTTGACATTCAGACGGAACACCTGATGGTAAGCGATTGTCTCCGCCCATATTATTATTAATATTAGGTAGGTATGTCAACAAATAAATGGCTATTTTATTTCGTAACAAAATATTCGTTGTGCACGGAGCGCGTCGATGTCTTCCTCGCGCAGACTGCGCGCGCGCAGCTAAAGACATCGACGCGCCGACAATTGCTTACAATCAGGTAAGCGATGCCCACCGCCCATAGACACCTGCAACAATAGTAGAGTCATAATTGCGATGCAAACCTTTAACCCCCTTTCCCCAATATTGGGCCGGTCGCCTGACTCATTCAGCGAAACACAGGCGCTGTTTCACGTCGGTTTTCTGTGAGGCTGTGGTATCACTCCGGTCGAGCCGGTCTCCCACGAATAACGGATTAGGTGAAAATTATTAAATAACTAGTGGCCCGCCCTCACTTCGCTTCGGGACCGTAATTCAGAAATGAACCAATAGATGGCGCTGTGTCCAATTACATCGCGCAAGCGTTTCGTGTTTTCGGTTTACCTATAAGCCTTGTCGTGGTCTATAGAAGTTATCTCTTTATAAATAGTATAGATTAGAAATGCTACAAGATTCCACGCGGACGAAGTCGCGGGTAACAACTAGTAGATTCTATTAATAAAGAAGTAAATTCTATAGACTACGACGTGTTATCACATTTAGTGTATCACACATCATCACATTGGTGTATCGCACATGTACAGTCAGCCACACATCAGGTTACCACAACCTGTCAAATTTCCTAAATTGATATTCAACCTAATGTGTATGACAGTAAGATGAGAGTCGATTGAAGACATTTGACAGTTTTGTATGCTTTGATGTGTGGCTGTACGTACAATGTACAGCGATCACTATCTTTACGACGGCAAGCACGCACCGCTTCTGAATTAAACGTTTTATACCGATTTTATCTTTAACAACGTTTAACAGTAATTTATGAGTATTTACTCACATTAAACAAGATTAAATCTTTTACGTATTGTATGTTTGAGCGCTGGTTGAGACGTAGGTAAGAATCGCGGGTTCGATACAGCTAGAACACAAAATATGTTTATTGAGGAAAGTGATATTTCCCAATCCAACATTGTGTCTGGTTTCCACGGTTCAATAGATAACCCTGTTCCCAAACTAGGGGGGGGGGAGTCCGACAGTGGACGGGTATGCGTAACGCATTTCCCCTGGGTAAAAAAAAAGGACAATGTAAGTATGTGATGTTGCGTCATTTAACTTATTTTAAAAAATGGTTTGAGTGATGGTCGCTCAGTGGATAAAACCGTGAGCTTTTTTGTGTAGTCATAGGTTCAAATCTGAGCATGCATAACTGTGGGAGAGCCACGCTTCGGCATGAATGGGCCGGCTCGACCAGAGTGATACCACTGCCTCACAGAAAACCGGCGTGAAGCAGCCCCTGTGCTGTGTTTCTCCGAGTGAGTGAGGGTACCGGTGGCCCACTCGGGAGGGGGGGGGGGGAAGGAGATAAAAGGTTGGCAGCGCACTTGTACCTCCACTGGTGTTGCAAGTGTCCATGGGCGGCGGCAATTGCTTACCATCAGGTGATCCGCCTGCTCGCCTGCTACCAATCACATAAAAAAAAAAATACATTACGCATTTCGGATAGTTTCTGAAACGTGTAAGCGTGATTAAGTTGGTCTGTTTCCTCTGTTTAAGGGTTGCGAAGGTCAGACGGCTGTCGCTTCGTAATTAGGAGATTCTCCTAATTCTGTAACGTTGGTCTAATCTAATCTAACCCGGGTTCCGAAACAAACGTTTTGGACGCATCCGGGAATAATTAATCGTTACTTTTGCCACTACAAGTTATTTTCTTGAAAATAAATTGTAGATTATAGATTGCCCAGGCTTCACAGTTATACAATAAAAAAAATCATTCAAATCCGTTCATTACGTTCTGAGATACGAGTAGATAAGAGCATACAGACAAACAAAATTTTTGAAAATCATGTTCCATTATTGTTTCATAACCCTACATTTTTTTGAGATAAAATATTCAATACACAGGCAATTACAGGATAATTATTGAATTACAAAAACAAAATAGATAAAAAGTGTCAAGTTTCTTGTAACTGACGCGTCGATGTCTTTAGCTGCGCGCGCGCACTCCGCGCGGGGAAGACATCGACGCGCTCCGTGCACAAGAAATGTTTTGTTACGAAATAAAATAGTCATTTATTTGTTGACCTAATCTTAATAATAAATGGGCGGCGACAATCTCTTACCATCAGGTGATCCGTCTGCTGGACACACAATAGCCTATTAAAAACGATAAAATTCAACGATTCTTATACTCGTTATTACTTAATATCATTTTACTTACGGCATTTCACTGCACAAAATAACACCAATTTTGCAGACTCAATAATAACTTTAAACCTTTGAATACTAGTTACAGAATGCTTACGGACAACCACATATCAATGTCTACAGCTTTGTCTTTTGAATGGATAAGTACTAATAATTCACCATAATATCAAATAGGTAGGTACTTTTGGTTAACTATCGGTATTGGAAGTTTGACAAAGTAATATACCTACCATTTTTATCGGCAAGAATGTTAACTCATCTATTTAATAATTTTTTTCACATATTGGTATTTCTGTTGTTCTTCGTGATTGTCACACGTAATTGTTACTTAATGCATTTCGATATGTTTCTATCAGTGAAAACCTGTTATTAGCTTCAGTTTCCCTTGCCGATGTTAAAGATTAATTAATTATTCCGTGATATATATTCAAATAAGTAGTAACTAATTTAATGAAGCACTTAACCCCTATGTTTAAATATTTTTTCTAATGTATGATGATTTGTAAGTGCTGTGTACAGTCAGCCATATATCAGGTTATCACTACCTGTTAAATTTCCTCAATTGATATTCAACCTGACGTGTATGACAGTAAGATGAGAGTCGATTGAAGAAATTTGACAGTTTTGTATACTTTGATGTGTCAAAACTGTCAAATTTCTCGCCTATGCAAATACTTAAACATTATATTGATTTTGACTATATCACCGGCAAATCAGCGTAAATAGGGGTCAGATGCGATTGTGGTTAACCTAGGCTTAATACTCGTAAGTAGGTATAATAAAAAAAATAAATGTTAGGTTTGGATTTGAACAATGTCAATTTCGACTTAATGTTGCAAAGCGTAAGTCGAAGAGGTCACTCCACTGAAACACGCCAACGATAGATACTCGTGAAACAACAGTCCAGCTGGCAACCCTGACTGGGCCGCGGCTACTTTCGCGCGGTCGTCGACCGAGAAAGCTGCCGCCGCCACTCGATTCTGTAATCAACCTAATGTAACAACGCGACTGTCTGCTACGCGATTTAGTGACCGGCGAATATGCTTAGCTCACCCCCCAATACAGGCCGGTACGAGCAGCGCTGACACAAACAAAAAAAAACACATTGGTTATTGTAAAAAAATTAAAAAGATGCGCAAACGCAATAGCGCAGAGAGCAGCGGCGGGCCCCAGAGCAGGGTAGCTTAGGCTAAGGTCAACGCCCTGTGATGACGGATGCACCTTTGTAAAAAAAACCCAACTCTCAAATGATCCTTAACTTTGAGAATTACTAGAGAAAAGGGAGACACTAAATACTAACTGTAACATGGCCAACAACAAAAAAAATGGCCGTTAGCCATGTCGCTCTTGGATCCAAAATGGTCCACATTATAAGCTGTTGGTCCTGCGCCTGGTGGCTTATAACGAAGACGTCCCGTAACGAATGAGAATATACCTGTCACATTCAAACAAAACCGCACACAGCGCGTGTGAAAGAGAGGGGAACTCCGATTCGGTCATAACGTCCACATCAAATTAGGCCCTCTGATTCGGTCGTGTCACACTGGTGTCCCATCGGAACATGAGGGTAAGGGAACCGCTACCTTGTTTCGCTGAGAGAATGAGGGTACCAGAGACCTAATTTGGAGGGGAAGGGAAAAGGTTCGCAACGCAAATTCAAGTCCTACGATGCGGCCAACAGGGCGCCTGCACCATCTATTGCATAAAATAACCATACGATATGTCAGGGAAGGCTATCGCGTTTGAAATATCCACTAGATGGCGTTCTGTAGAGCTGGGGTCTATCTAAACTGTGATTGATAGAGACACGTGCGGGAGAGACACGATACGATATACCGTTATAAATAAATAAATAAAAATCAATTTATTGCTCGAAATACACTAACAGTTTACAATATATTTGTCATAATACTATAGGTACAAATCAAGAAATAGAAAGAAAGAAAGAAAGAGGTTGAGCAAATGGTAGTGACTTGACTCAGCTTATGCTGTCGCAGGACAGACGTCCGGCGAAGCGCTGGTTTTCAGTCACACCTCTCTTTATGTGTTAGGTGAGAGATGTGTAGGTATGAGGGCTATAATAAATTGACTTTAGTTTTATTTAGCTAACAGTAAATAACTATAACGAACTCTTCGATTTCGATGACAGCCGGAGCCATCCTTCTGGGCGCTATCGCGTGTGAAAAAACTGCTTTAAACGAACTCTTGGGTTTCAAGGACAAGCCCGAGCCATGTCTTGTGTTAATGCGGGCTTGCATCTGAAAAATCCGCTAGATGGCGTACAGTAGGTAGAACTGAGGTCTACACATTGATTGGTTGATGATAATGATGATGTGAGATGTCAAAATGTCAGTAAACAACCAATGACGTTGAAATTACACCAGTCTAACAGTACGCCATCTGGCGGATGTGAGATGTCAAAATACATAAATATACAAGGCCCTTACCAAATCGCGGGCCTCATGTTTGGGGCAGGTGCCCCAAACACAGGATAAATGCGTGGTTAAAAACCACTGACGATGAAGTTGGACCTCAGTCTAAAAGTACGCCATCTAGCGGATTTTCCCCACGCGACAGTCCCCCTCGTGCTATGGCCATGCGCATGCGCGTCCAGCCTGGGACCCTCGCGGGTTTCGGCGCGTAGGTGCGCCGGCGCGGGGACTTTCGTTTTCGGCGCAGAGGCGGCGATTTCTCTACGTTAGGTCATCGGGTAACGGTAGTGTGGACAGCGGGCCAAGTTGTAAGAATATCACGTTTGTAGGTAGGTATCCTTCATTTTGGAGCAGATTTAAAGTAGGCACGTACAGCCACACATCAAAGTATACAAAACTGTATTTCTTCAATGAATTGTCATCTTACTGTCAAACACATTAAGTTGAATATCAATTGAAGAAAGACAGGTTGTGGTAACTGATGTGTGGTTGTCTGTACCAACGCGATTACCTCTGATGGCTACCTCAAATCTTTTTTAATAATGCATCTATACCTACTTCTATTCGTTCGTCGAGTAGTAAAATGGAAAAGTCATCGTCTGACGATCAATAAAAGATCAGTCGAATCGATTGATTCCCTCATTCGACTGTCAATCAAATGGATTGGTAACTCCTCAATAAAGAGCAAGATTCCTACGTCACATTTCTAATTTGCCAACCCTAAAATTGTAGATCACCTTGTTCTTAAGTATAAATTTACTTTGAAAGAATAAGAAGAAACTCACGGTCTATGTGAAGATCCCATTAAAATCTACATCTAGATATTATATTTTTTACTAGTGGCCCGCCCTCACTTCGCTTCGGGACCGTAATTCAGAACTGAACCAATAGATGGCGCTGTGCTAAATTACATCGCGCAAGCATTTCGTGTTTTAGGTTTACTATAAGCCTTGTCGTGGTCCATAGAGTTATCTTTTTATAAATAGTATTGATGAAGATAGAAGATATAGATAAAGAAGAAGATAAAAAAGTTAATTCGACAAGATTAGGTAAATTGAAAAAGCGAAACGCTTGCGCGATGTAATCTATGCGACAGGCCGCAAGTTGGGACAGGACATTGAATCTACGAACACCGCTAAACCCTTCACCTTGCGCCGGCGTCTGTTTTCCTTTCATTTGTTTCTGTTCCGAGCGATCTGTGTCAGTGGCGTGAGGTCGCCCCGGGCCGGGGTAACGGCACCGGATCATCTCGCCAGGAATGCAGGGACCAATCAGACGGGCCCGATGGCGGCCATTGCGTTTTGATAGCCCTGCCTCGTGCGCCAATGGGTATTCCTATGCTGGGGAATATATTTTGTGATGAACACTTGTGTTTGTTCAGCCCTGTTGGTTTAGTGGTTTATGTAGAGCCGTGATCTCAGGCTCCTGGTTGCTCGACAAATACTTAGTTTATGAACTGTTGATCACCACCGGTTTGTGATCAGTTGATCACCAATCCGCATTTAGCAAGCGAGGTGATGATGTCTAATCCCATCATAGAAGCGATAACTTGATTTCTGCGATGGATGACGATGATGATGAAAATATTTAGTTATATTTTAACAGCTTTAGTTTTAAAACGGTCAAAACAGACTTGTCCCGTAAAAAAACCGTTGAAAAAAACCTCAACCGTCAATATTACGTCTCCAACCGTAAAAGTCGACGTTTCTCGGAATTCGGGTCGAAACACTTGTGATAGAGCGTTACGCGGAATGCGGCCGGTTATGAGATTATGATACCACCGTTATCACAACTGTTACGGAGTCTAAACGGGTTTACGCATGAATGGGACTGAGGGCTTTTATGAGGCGCGTAAAAGTAATGACCAAAGAGCATTGGACATGTCACCGGAAAATAACAAGACTCGTTAAGTTGATCAATTTTCTAGGTAGTTGATCAACTCTAGGAAAATAATAAACGGCAGTTGAAATGCACTATTTAACGAATTTAATTTTAGTAAGTTGATTAATTTACGACGTCTTGCCGTTAAATCATCCGACAAAGGCAAGGTGTACGTTGATTGGTTAATAGACTCACGTGATTTTATATCTGCTAATGCTGTCGACCAATCAGAGAAAAGTGTATTATGAGACGGATAATAGTGTACCGTCAAATAGTACACTGGGCAACGATTGGCCCATTTGCTGGATGATTTTACTTGTAGCAATATAGTTAATTATTAAATTACGGCTAGGTACCGTAAGTTGACCAATTACCTAAAATGCAATGCGTTAAATAGTACATTTCCACTGCCGTTTATTATTTTCCGAGGGTTGATCAACTACCTAGAAAATTGATCAACTTACGAGTCTTGTTATTTTCCGGTGACAGACATACCCAGGGGCAGGGGAGGGCAGCTGCCCCCCTGGATCATGTTTACGTTTGCGTCCCTACTAATTTAACCTATATGCGGTGATGATGCGGTGTCGTGGTGCATCCGAATACCTGGAATAAAATGAAAACACTACGACTCCTATGTTTGGACTATAAGGTTCATTCAATGCTATTACCAGACTCCTCAAATCCTGACTCATGGCATAAGCATGCACTGAGCGCATAACTTCAAAGCGATAGCTTAGGATGGAACTAGGAATTAAACGCTAAGATCAGGAACCTTACCAATCAATTCATTGTCCGGACAGTCGTCTACCGCCATCCTATCGCACTTTTCATTAGCAAAAGCCCCGATTGAGAGCTAAATTCATGAATGTGTAGATGGGGCGGGTGCGCGCGCGCAGCCTGGAATGCGGCCGGTAACGAAATTAAACGCTAAGATGAGGGAGAGACGTCAAAATGGAATCAATCCACAAGTCATTGGACAATCCACTAACGCCCTCTATCGGCATTTTCATTAGCAAAAGCCGTCATTGAGAGCTAAATTCATGAATGTGTAGATGGGGCGGATGCGCGCGCGCAGGCCTGGAATGCGGCCGGTAACGAAATTAAACGCTAAGATGAGGGTGAGACGTCAAAATGGAATCAATCCACAAGTCATTGGACAGTCCACTAACGCCATCTATCGCACTTTTCATTAGCAAAAGGCCTCATTTGAGCTAAATTCATGAATGTGTAGATGGGGCGGGTGCGCGCGCGCAGCCTGGAATGCGGCCGGTAACGGCGCGCGACGCGCTGCGCGTACCGACGCGCCGCCAAATTGGGAGGGTCGCGTTTTGCGAGGCTTTGTGCCCTCAATTAGTTCCATTTGCTTGAATCGGGTCCAGTTGGCTGTGAAACTATTAGTGAAGTATCAGCCTACACTGTCCCTTTGCAGGGAAAGCTCGACCGGAGTGATACCACTGCCTCACAGAAAACCGGCGTGAAGCGCCCCCTGTGCTGTGTTTCGCCGAGTGAGTGAGGGTACCGGAGGCCACTCAGGGGGGAAGGGGATAAAAGGTTGGCAGCGCACTTGTAACTCCACTGGTGTTGCAAGTGTCCATGGGCGGCGGCAATTGCTTACCATCAGGTGATCCGCCTGCTCGCCTGCTACCTATCTCATAAAAAAAAAAAAAATCATAGAAATCAAGTCTCCGCTACTATGATGGATTAGGCTTAATTCCCACGCTGGCCTAATGCGGATTGGTGGCAAACCCGAGCTATGTTCGAAAAATCCGAAATATACTTTTGCTTGACCCGGGAATTGAACCCTTAAGATCATGGCCCGGTACTAAACCACTAGACCAACGGCGTTGAAACTAGGTTTAGATAAAAATTTACTTAATTTCGGCTATTTATTTCCATGAGTAAGCTTAAGTGGATGACGCCCAAACGGTCTATTGGTTTAGTATCGGGACGTGATCTGGGTTTTGGGTTCGAATCCCGGGTTTTAGATGAATTTTCGACGAATTTCCAAAATTCGTCAACAATCTGTATGTTGTATTATAATTATATGTCGTCGATGAACCCGTATGGATGTAATATGTTTTTCAAAATTATATTTGTCAATACTCTGTAGTCCGATACCTGTAACACAAGTGCTTAAGCTACTCAGTACGGAGTCAGCCCGCCCTCACTTCGCCGTCGACCGTAATTCAGAAATGAACCGATAGATGGCGCTGTGTCCAATTACATCGCGCAAGCTTTTCGTGTTTTCGGTTTACCTATAAGCCTTGTCGTTGTCCATGGAAGTTATATCTTTATAAATAGTATAGATATAGATTATATGTAATATCTCACTCAAAATATTATCTCTTTCCAGGTCTGCTGGAGTCCTTGGATACGCAGGTGGACGCGAAGGACTGCCCCGGCGTCTGCATGAACGCCCTGGCTTCGCTGATGTGCTCCAACGTGCTGGAGGAGGTGGAGTGTCCCAAGTCTACCATGAGGTGCTGCGTTGAGGAGCCCCTCAGTAAGTTTTCTGTATGCAGGGTGTATCTGTAAACATTTACATCATTTTAACCACGTGTTCTATCAACCATTCTGAACAATATTTGTTACAACTTTTCTAAATTCTTCGAAAAAATTTTCGACTCCCCATACAAAATGACCAAGTCACGTGACCGACTTTGTATGGAAAGATGAAATTTTTTTATGCGAATTTTCAAAAGTCATAGAACAAATGTTGTTGAGAATGGTCGGTAGAGCACGTGGTTAAAGGGATGTAAATGTTCACAGATATATCCTGTATTACGTTAAAAGCCATTTAAAAGGTCTGGGCCTTACGATGTTAAACCTGGCGTCACACAGACGTCACGGACTGTCCCATTGTGAGCATATATGTAAGTAGATGCGATTGACTAAATACAGTTGGATGCAAAGGACTTCAATGAGGATTAAATGCAGGTGGATGCAAAGGACTTCATTGGGGACTGCATGCAGGTGGATGCAAAGGACTTCATTGGGAACTGCATGCAGGTGGATGTAAAGTACTCCAACGGGAACTGAATGCTGGCGGATGCAAAGGACTTCACCGGGGTTAGCATACGGGTGGATGCAAAGGACTCCAACGAGGACTTCAAAGGATTCCATCCACGCTTGGATCCATGAACGTACACAGTCCTCCCGATTTTGGTGATATTGTCGACCCATCGTAATACTGGACGACCAGGATTTCGTCTTCTGGTTTCAAATCTCCGGTCATTAGTCATGTCTTTAGGTAGGTAGGCTATCGATCGCGTGTGAAAAGTCAACTATATGGCATGCTGTTAGACTGAGGGCCAACTTCAACGTTAGTGTTATGGGACATTTTGATATCTTACATAAAAAATAACCAATACTGTAGAGGGACTTCAGTCCTAACGCCATCTAGGGGATTTGTCACACACGATAGCCCCTATTCTGTCACCTTTTAAATTTTAGCCGACTTCAAAAAAAAGGAGGAGGTTCTCAATTCGTCTGTATGTATAATTTTTTTTTATGTACAGTCGAGGTCAAAAATATGTTTACACTTTAGGACCTTGTCACAGTACATATGTATAAGAAAACGACTTTCACTTTCTTATAAATATGTATTGTGACAAGGTCCTAAAGTGTAAACATATTTTGACCTCGACTGCACCTATGTTCAGTGATATTTTTAATGTAGGTACTGTTGTTTGATTTTTACAGGTAACGAGACCCTGATCACGACGCGCCGGCCGACCCGGTACACCACGACAGAAGGCTACGAGGACGAGGAGCCGACCACCTCCGCCCCCGCCTCCTCCGGCTACGACTCGTACAAAGACAGTGGTAATTATTAGGTACACCCTTACTTCACTAGGATACTAGCAGTGGCGTAGCGTGGGGGGCCACCGCCCGGGGCGGTAGATTGTTTTATTGACCTCTTTTATACCTCCAAAGATGAAGCCTACATTTTACCGCCCCAAAACCTACTCTCCTTTATTACAAAAGTGGTCTAAAGTTAATCTTGATTTAAAACTGATGCTGTCCGGCTACGACTCGTACAAAGACAGTGGTAATTATTAGGTACACCCTTACTTGACTAGGATACTAGCAGTGGTGTAGCGTGGGTGTCGACCGCCCGGGACGGTAGATTGTTTTATCGACCTCTTTTCTATCTACACTTTTGGGGGACGCCCCTAGGATGAAGATTTAATTTTACCGCCCCAAAACCTACTCCCCTTTATTACGAAATGTGGTTTAAAGTTAATCTTGTTTTAAAACTGATGCTGTCATTGTTATTTGTAGCCTTTGTGAAAGTGACAATATGATTTTAAACTAAGACTAACTTTAGACGACGTTGGAATAATTTGGAGTAGGTTTATTTATGGGGCGGTAGGCGTAGGTAGATTTACACTACGCTACTTCCAGTGGCATGGCGGTATCGTTGCCGCCCTCTTTCTCTACAAAAGGATGTAGCGGAAATTCTGCCGCCCCTTTAAAAGTGCCGCCCGGGGCGGTCCGCCGCCCCTACGCTACGCTACGGAAACTAGTGTAGGGTATGGGAGCAAATGAAGTAAGGACCGAATTGAAATTGACAATCTGAATAACGTAATACTACCCGTGCGGCTAAACATTGGGATTAGAAATGGCGGCGCAACTATTCACCTCTCGCTCACACACTATTTGCGTCTATTCTCGCACACGTGGGTACAGACTGACAAAAAAAAGCTGCGTTTTAATAAAAAATTGTGAGCTAGTTTTTTCGTGGCTTTGAACCTTTCGTTAAGTAGTCTTGTAATATTTAGTTGGAAAATTTAATTATAATTTTACGTACTTAGTGTGCTGACGGTACCGGCTCAGCGGTCCGCCATTTCTAATCCCAATGTTTATTCTTAATTTAAGTTGTCGTAACTATGTTGCTTTAAAATGATAGTAAGTATGTTTTGCTGGATCTAGTTAAAATTTATTCGTATATCTTCCAGGGAACATAGCCTGCCCGGGAGTATGCGTGGAGAGGAACCTGACTCAGTACTGCATATCGTACCTCACATCCAAGAACCTGTGCGTGGAAGGTCGGTTGTGCTGCGTCTCCAAGGACGGGTACGGGGACAAGCCTCCGCCAGACCTGATCGTGCCCAATGAGCACAAGAGGCCGACGAAGAGGCCTAGTACTTCGGTAAGGCATATAGATAGATAGATAACGTTTATTGGCCACAAAAGCAAAAAAATAACAGTATTTTAAGTGGTGTACATTTTGCGGCCAATAAAGCACAACCAATCTATACTAATCTATACTAATATAATAAAGCTGAAGAGTTTGTTTGTTTGTTTGTTTGTTTGAACGCGCTAATCTCCGAACTACTGGTGCGATTTGAATAATTCTTTTTTGTTGGATAGTCCATTTATCGAGGAAGGCTATAGGCTAAATAACATTACGCTATGACCAATAGGAGCAAAGACAGAGCGGTAAATGTGTAAAAAACGGGGAAAATTATTCATTTTTGAAGGCTTTCTTTGCGTGCGCTGCGAAAACGGTTCAAGATACACAAAAAATATGTATGAAAGAATTATTCCTCTATACATGATCTAAAAAGAAGTCCGCGACGGCATATGTCTATCTTTTAAGGTTTAGTCACAATGACCGTTTTTATGGTACCAAATTTGGTCGAAATAATTTGTGGGTTGTAAGGGGTTAAAAGGGGGGTAAAAAGTTACTTTTCCACGCGGACGAAGTCGCGGGCGGCCGCTAGTCTAAACTATTTATAAAGAGATAATTTCTAAAGACATCGACAAACCTTATTCAAACCGAAAAGGCGAAACACTAGCGCGATGCAACTAGCGGCCAGCGCCATCTATTGCCTATAGATGGCGCTGGCCGACAGTGACCGACAGTGGAACTACTGTCCCAAATTTTTAAGGGACCCTAAATAATTTAAGCTTTTTTTTCAAAATGATTTGATATAATTAAGACAGTGTTAAGGTTTTTCTGTATGAGGTAATTGGAATTTGTTTATTTGAATACTAATTTTGTTGGATGGCCTATTAAAATTAAAAAATATATTAAATAATAAATAAATGCGACGAAGTCACGGGTAACAGCTAGTTTTTTTTAATATTATTTAGTTATATATTTACTAGCGGCCGCCCGCGACTTGGTCCGCGTGGAAAAGTAACTTTTTACCCCCCTTTCAACCCCTTTTCGCCTATGTTCTTTCTCAGGGTCTAGATTATCTGTATACCAAATTTTATTTAAATCCGTTGAGTAGTTTTGGCGTGAAAGAGTAACAGACAGACAGAGTTACTTTCGCATTTATAATATTAGTATGGATTACTTCTTCACGGTCAAACGATTTTTTAAAGTTTGGTACGCAGAAAGCTGACAACCTGGATAAGAGTATAAGCTAATTTAATCTAACAAAAAATGGATGTGTCTGATGATGTCTCAATTAATTTATTATTTCCAGCACGTAACCCCACCCCCCCGCCAGAAGCCAGGCCACCAGTGCCAGGGCGAGTGCACCGGCAGCCTCATGGCGCTGTTCTGCGACCAGATCGACGACGACGCCAAGTGCCCCAACGGCGGCGTGTGCTGCATCACCGAGAGCCAGCCCGAGGCCAGCACGAGGCGCCCCACCACCACGCCTAGGCCCACCACCACGGTAAGAGAGAGGGAAAGGGACGGCGGTCTTCTATAATTACCGTCATGATGACGGCGTCATCGTTAAAGTAGTATCATTGAGATTTAGTCGGATGCTACTCCGCACCTCCACGGTAAGGGAGACAGAGAGAGAGACGAAAAGAGACGGCGCGCTTCTATATATAATGATCGTCATCGTCAAATTCGTTAAAGTATCATCGAGATTTAGTCAGAGGGTAACATGATACACCTTACCACCACCATGGTAAGAAAGAGAGAGAAAAAGGAATGGCGCTCTTCTATAATTACCGTCATCACTTAAATCGTCAAAGTATCGTCGAGATTTAGTCGGAGGGTAACATGGTGAAAGTCATGAGACGTCTTAACTTCATGCCTAGGCCCAGCACCACGCTAAGAGAGAAAGAGAGGGCAAAGGACGGCGCTTTCCTATAATGAGCGTCATCGCTAAAAATTTAAAAGTGCGCTGCCAACTTTTATCCCCCTTTCCCCTCAATTGAGCCTCCGGTACCCTCACTTACTCGACGAAACACAGCGCAGACGCTGCTTATGTCGGTCTTCTGTTATATCAATTCCTCAAATAACAATGATCATTACTTGCAGCCCCCCCTCCGCCGCTGCCCCGGCATGTGTCTCTCCCGGATGCTGTCGACGGTGGTGTGCCGGCGGCCCGCCGTGCTGCTCTCCAACACCGAGTGCAAGACCAGCGGGCTCATCTGCTGCGACGACACCAAGTAAGATCCTGTCTAACAGCCGCCCGAGCAATGCTGCCCCGGCATGTGTCTCTCCCGGATGCGTCGACGGTGGTGTGCCGGCGGCCCGCCGTGCTGCTCTCCAACACCGAGTGCAAGACCAGCGGGCTCATCTGCTGCGACGACACCAAGTAAGATATAGGCATAGTAAAACAGGGGCATCTGTGAACGTTTACATGCCTTTTACCACGCCTTTTACCAACCATTCTTTGAACAAATTTTGTTCTACGATTTTTGAAAATTCATCACTTTCTTTTTCATTTCTCCATACACAGGAACAATTCACGTGACCGACTTTGTATGAAAAGTTGAAGTTTTATGCGATTTTCCAAAATTTACAGAAAAAATTTTGGTCAGAATAATAGAATGATTGGTAGAAGACGTGGTTAAAGGGATGTTAAATGTTCACAGATACACTCTGTAGATGGACCGCATTCTCGTTTAGGTACCTGTTTCATCAACTAAAAAAGCCTAGTGCTTGTCTATAGATAGATCTTCTATATCTCTCTTCTTCTATACAATGTATAAAGAGATAACTTCTACAGACAAAGACAAGGCTTATAGGCAGGTAAATCGAAAACACGAAACGCTAGCGCGATGTAATCGACGCCCAGCGCCATCATTGGTTCATTTTTGAACTACGGTCCCGAAGCGAAGTGAGGGCGGGCCACTGGTCTCTTTATAAATGTATTTTATCTGTTACAGTGTGAAGCGCACGCGTCGGCCCAGCACTACGACGACGTCTACGACGCCCGCGCCGGCGGACCCGCGCCCCGACTGCCCCGGCTCCTGCATCGTGCCCTACCTCTCCTTCACTTGCTTCCGTGAGTATCAGCTTCCTACTACTAGTTTACTAGAGTGTAGCAACCGAACACTACGCAAAGTGAGCAAACATAACTTGTTCATCGTGCCGCGGCGCCGTAGCGTTGCGCGAGCGCACTCCGTGGGAGGGCCACGGCTAGACCGGAGTGAAGCAGCGCGTGCGCTGTAGTTAAATTCAATTCAATTCACTTTATTTGCAGAAAACACAGTATACAAGGTCTTATCTTAATTCGTCGAGTAAGTGAGGGTACCAGATGCCTAATTTAAGGGAAAGGGTTTTAAATATTGGCAGCGCACTTGTGACACTATTAGTGTTGCAGGCGTTTGTCGGACTCCCTGGCGAGAGGGGAAAACCTTCCCTTCTTGCGGGGGCCTCAGCGAGCAATAGCGCAGCGGGTCGCTCGAGCTTACCGTACGGTAAGTTTCGACGTGGCCTGCTTGCTCGCCGAGACCCCTCCGTGGGAGTCGGACGCTGTGGTTCTCTCCGCCGTGTATGACTATACGGCGGAGAAGCGGGCACGAGGGGAGTCCTTCTGCCCCGTCGAGCGGGAGGCCGTACGGAAGGAGGCCCGGCAGGTCCTCCTGAGGCGATGGTCGGAGCACCTCGTCCTCACCCGTTACGGCCGGAGAACGCTCGACGCGCTCGCCCCGGTCTTGGACCGGTGGCTTGAGCGGAGCCACGGCGTCGTCTCCTTCCGGATGGTGCAGGTAATGACCGGGCATGGTTGCTTCGGTTATTACCTGCACAAGATCCGCCGGGAGGAGACGCCTTCCTGCCACGCGTGCGGCGCTGTGGAGGACACGGCGCAACACACCCTAGCGGTGTGTGCGTCGTGGGCTCCGCAGCGTTACGCATTGGTGGCGAGGGTCGGCCAGGACCTCTCACTGGCTAGTATAGTGAGAGCTATGCTAGCGAGTGAAGAGGCCTGGAAGGCCTTCGCTGCTTTCTGCGAGCACGTGATGGCAGCGAAGGAGGCGGCGGAGCGCGAGCGAGAGGCAGATCCACTCGCCCCCGCGCTTCGAAGGGCAAGGAGGGGGAGGAGACGACGCCAATATGTGCGTCTCCTACCTCTCCTTGGAGGGGGTCCGCTGGCGGGTGGTACGGGGGTACCACCGCCGGCATTGCACGGACACCCTCCGCAGCCCGGTGGGGACGGCTCGACTCTCGGCTGTCCCCTCCCACCCCCCTGACCCCGGGGGGAGTTCCGCCGTGCCCGCCGTGTAGGCGGGCCCCGTCCAGAAGATGTCGTGGTGCTACGCTCCGTGTCGCGGACCCATGACATCTTCCAAGATGGACGATGAGGGAGAGTCCCAGGGGTTTTAGTCGGTAAACCCCCGCCTTCAGCGGGGGGAGTCCGACATATGCGTAACGCATTTCCCCTGGGTCAACAAAAAAAAAAAAAAAAAAAAATATGACTAAACATGGCATCCAACTGCATTAATATGATTCGTGAATGAGAATTAGCAAAGTAGGTCTCACCATTGAACTTGGCACCTATTTTGATTACATTTTTCTGTTGACGATGAATTCGACAAACAAAACTCTTTTTTTACCTTGGCTGCACCATTCCACATTTATGTTTTTAAAGGGAAGGAAACATTTCTATGATGGAGGCCTTTTCCAGTAGTGGGACAGTAGGCTGATACTATATTCACATTTTACCATTATCTCTTCCACAGGCAACGCGGAAATGACAGACGTATTCAAGTGCAAGAAGATGGGAACACAGTGCTGCGCGCCCAAGTCCAAAGTGCTGGAGGCGGCCGGCGTCAGCCGCAACGACTCGTTCCCACTCGCCACCACCACCCCGGCGTATACGGCGTACACTGTGGCACCGCAACATACTACACCAGCCAGTGAGTCTACCTTTTTTTTATCTTCTTCTTGAAGTACCGCTTCAGTCCCAAATCTCCGACTTCATAAAATTGGTAATTCATTTGTTGGCTTAAGCATTAAAATGTTCAATAAGCTACCACAAAATGTCATTAACCTATCAATGGATAAGTTTAAGTCCCATATTGCCTAATGAAGAAGGGTTACTACGAGTATAATGTACAAGATTATTTGAATGATAAAGATTCCTGGATATGTTAATTTATTAGCTTTCACTGATGTTATTGTGTACGTTTATCTATAACTTTTATTTAAATCCGACCATTATCTCAACGATAAAGAAAAATAATTGTCATACATAGTAGTCTATTTCCTTGGATTATATTGTAAGTTATTTTGCTCAAATGAAACTCTGTAACTTATTACTATTTGAAAAGAGTAACTACTGAGTTTCTTGCTGGTGTCTTCTCAGTAGAAAGCGACGTTCCGAACCAGTGGTAGATTATATTATGTTTTGACATTCATAAGTGTTCTGTATGGACCAAACTTGAATAAAGATTTTTCTATTTCTATTACTGAAGATTGGCCAGCAGTTCAGGCTGACAACGCGTGCGGATGCGTTGTCGGTCTAAACTTGTAGCTGTAGCTTGTACTCCTTCTGGTGTAGCTGATGTCCATTGGCGGCGGTGTCCATTTACCATCAGGTGACCCGCTTGCTCGTTTGCCTTCCTTTACTATAAAAAAGCTCTTTAAATCGTGGTTTATCCATAGCAAGCCTAAAAAATTCTTCGGCGGATTTGATGCCAGTCCAATGTCGTTCATGAGCCTGAGTTTTTTTTTGATATCGCTGGTGAAATGCGGCCCTCCCGAAATGCAATGGGAGAACCTTAATACATACGCCGGCGTGGGTTATGTGGGGCTCTCCGTCAGGGAATGGATACCCACAAAAACACCAGCGGTCCGCATGACCATAATTAAGGGAGAACATGGAAATTCAGCGTCAACCTCCTAGATGAGTCTAACACTCACCTTTAAGACACTGCTACGATACTAGCGCCGCCAATTGATTTATGTATATTAATTGAGGATTATGAGGTATATTTTTTTAAATCCAGCTATGAGAACTGAATCTCAAGGTACTTACACTTCACTGGTTAATTCATGTTTTTTTTTCAGCAATATACGAACCAAACTACGGATCTACATTGAAAATGCCGGAAAAATACAACAAATATGTGTGTGGTGTGAAGGGTAAGTTGTAGAATATTACATTTACGAGTTGTAACAAAATATAGGTAACAGTTGAGCATGGCAATCTTTAATGAGCTTGATTATAGTAAAGTATCGGCCTATATACTGTCTCACTGCAAGGCGAAATCAAGTCATCGCTACTATGTTGGGATCACCACGAATGTGAATTCAAAACATACTTTTTTCTCGACTCGGGAACCTATGGACCTCGAGCTCAAGGCCCGATACTTAAATTTCTAGAACCACTTGATTGATGAGGCCTAAAAGAGTTTGAAAAACCGTTTGATCGAAATTACTTCATCACACTTTAGGACGCATGCTACAGATTCCTCGGTGCTAAAGCATCCCCTGCATAGAGGGCTGTTCGGTCGCGCCTAAGAGTGAGCCCACAGCCGCGTCGACGCAACGCCTAAAAACGTGTGGGGAGGTCGCCGGCAAGACGCTGACGCTCAAAAGACGCTAGGCCGCGGTATCTCTTAGGTGAAAAGGTGTTAGTTTAAGGCACAGTGGCCCCTAATGGGGTATGGGAACAAATTATTAGGTCTCTTTTTTTTATTTTATTTCAATACCTTTTACTATTTCAAGTAATCAATTTGAATATTTTTGTAATCAAGACAGTAGTTATGTTTTAATTAATTTTTAAACATTTTAAATTCAAGCGTATTTGTGACGTCACAAGTGCGCTACACCATATTGATAGTGTTACCACGTGCTTTTTTCCCCAAATCGTGGCAAATAAATTGTATGTAAAATGTTACTTGTGGCACAGAATACTTAATAGTACAAGGTACAGAAGACCCACTTCTAAAAACCGTTTATGGAAATAAAGACTCAGACTACTATAATCTAACGTTGAAATTCCGACCGCTCAGCGTTCAATGCCTACCATTATTCATACCTAGAAGTGCGTTCTCTTTCTATCGCAAGCAACTGTCGCGCGTGCGTCGCCGCTCGCTCGTGATTTTCTACTAATTTTCCCCTCCGGAGGTGACGCCGCATGTACTTGCAAATTCGTAGGTACACGCGGAGTGGGACAGGCCTGCTTGTGGGCAAAATCCCTTTTAATCGGGGGAATTTTACATCACTGTCTGATAACATTCCGGTAAAACAAAAAACAGAGAGGTATCTCTAATCAATTTTATATCACCTTTCAAATAAATGTCAAATGGTTGGTAAGGTTGAATTATACATAAATAGCGCCACCTGTTAAGCGCTCCTGTTAAGCGCCAGCTGTGGTTGTAAGGATTTAATGTATTAAAACTAGCGCCAACTGTTGGTTGTTCCGATAGACTAAGTGTCAATCACAGTAGATGTCGCATAAGTAGCATTTATTTTATCTTGTTAGTGCAGTATGGCTGAAAATTCTGCTGACCTTGGGTCAGATGAAGGTCAAACGCGATTTTATTGAAAATATCATTGATCTTATGCTTTTAAATTTTAAAAGCAATAAAATATGGTATGAAAGACAAATGCCTCGAAATGGTTTTTGATTTAGGACATGTTTGGTTTTTTTTCCCATACCCCATTGTCCCTATTATCCTACTACTATTATAAAGGCGAAAGTTTGTAAGTATGGATGTATGGATGTTTGTTACTCTTTCACGTAAAAACTACTGAATGGATTTGAATGAAACTTTACCACAATATAGCTTATACATCAGAATAACACATAGGCTAAAATTTTTAAGGTTTCTAATGTGAGGTCGTAAAACCTAAAGTCCACGCGAACGAAGTCGCGGGCAAAAGCTAGTTATTCTAAAATGGTTGCTGCTTAATTTGAAAAGCCGTTTAGATAGATTCTGGTATGTACGTTCCAGGCACGTCGTCGCGGTCGGGCCGCGTGATGGGCGGCGAGGACGGCGAGCGCGGCGAGTGGTGCTGGCAGGTGGCGCTGATCAACTCGCTCAACCAGTACCTGTGCGGCGCCGCGCTCATCGGCACGCAGTGGGTGCTCACCGCCGCTCACTGCGTCACCAAGTGAGTCTCTTGAGGGTTGGCAGGTGGCGCTGATCAACTCGCTCAACCAGTACCTGTGCGGCGCCGCGCTCATCGGCACGCAGTGGGTGCTCACCGCCGCTCACTGCGTCACCAAGTGAGTCTCTTGAGGGTTGGCAGGTGGCGCTGATCAACTCGCTGAACCAGTACCTGTGCGGCGCCGCGCTCATCGGCACGCAGTGGGTGCTCACCGCCGCTCACTGCGTCACCAAGTGAGTCTCTTGAGGGTTGGCAGGTGGCGCTGATCAACTCGCTCAACCAGTACCTGTGCGGCGCCGCGCTCATCGGCACGCAGTGGGTGCTCACCGCCGCTCACTGCGTCACCAAGTGAGTCTCTTGAGGGCTGGCAGGTGGCGCTGATCAACTCGCTCAACCAGTACCTGTGCGGCGCCGCGCTCATCGGCACGCAGTGGGTGCTCACCGCCGCTCACTGCGTCACCAAGTGAGTCTCTTGAGGGTTGGCAGGTGGCGCTGATCAACTCGCTCAACCAGTACCTGTGCGGCGCCGCGCTCATCGGCACGCAGTGGGTGCTCACCGCCGCTCACTGCGTCACCAAGTGAGTCTCTTGAGGGTTGGCAGAGCAAAGGCCTCCCCCTCTCTCTCCATTGATCCTTATCCATCGCCATCCGTAGCGAATCAAGTGCAAAGCTGTTAAGATCGCCACTCCATCGCATTTAGGTCTGCGCCGTTGTCCAGATAACCATTGGGTGACGATGTTGGTCCATCTATTGTGGTCCATTCGGCAGACGTGAGCGGCCCATTCCCATTTCAGTTTAGAAGTTTTCTTGCCTACATCAGTGACTTTTTTATGTCGTGATAGATGGTAGACGAACAGACAGATCAGATTTTGGCACTTTTTAACATTTTTTTTTTAATTCCAGCATCGTCCGATCCGGCGAACCAATCTTCGTCCGCGTGGGCGACCACGACCTGACGCGCAAATACGGCTCGCCAGGCGCGCAGACGCTGCGCGTCGCCACCACCTACATACATCACAACCACAACTCCCAGACTCTAGATAACGACATCGCATTGCTCAAGCTGCTGGGAAGGCTGAGCTGAAAGAAGGTGGGTTGTCTTTGACCATCAATATCTCTAAACAGAAGGAACAGAAATCAACCAATTTTTATATGTGACAAGTGGCAGATGAACAGACGGATCACCTGATGGTAAGCGATGGCCGCCGCCCATACACACCTGTAACCAGTAGAGCCACAATTGCACTGCCAACCTTTCGCATTCGCATAACATTCGCATTGATTTGAGCAAATGCGAATGTCGATGCGAATGTTAAAAACGATGCGAACCATTCGCAAAAGCGAATGCGAATGCGAATATTCGTAACATCCCTGATGTATATGTATGTACTTTGTGTCAGGAAATAAATTATTTTTCTTTCTTTTCTTTCTTTCCATACTGAACTCCTCGCCCGCTAGGAATACTATTATTCTATGAGCCTTGTGCAGTACACTGTATCCACTGTACCTAACTACAATAGATTTTCACTTAACTATTGCTTTTCCAGGAGTATGCTTGGTGTGTCTGCCCGCCCGGGGAGTTAGCCACGCGGCCGGCAAGAGGTGCACAGTCACCGGGTATGGCTACATGGGAGAAAGTGAGTTTGCCATCAATGTTCTATCTACCTATCTATACATTTATGAAGCGATAACTTAAGCATTAAGAAGTTAAGAACGCCATCTTTGGTACGCTTTGGAACCAATAGCAAAATTACCATTAGAAGTGAGGGCGGGACTAGTAAATTAAACAAAACAGCCAATGCTGTTGAAGTCGATTCTCTGTCCAAAAGTTGTCTATATTGGACCATTAGTTACTTTTTAACCACCGACGAAAAACGCGAGGCGTTACATCGCATCGAAGATCCCGAATGGATGAACCGATTTGGATTTTTTTCTTTGTAAGTTATAATATAGTAGTCGGAAGTGTTCTTAGATAAATACTTCATAAACGAGACTAAACGCGAGGAAATTTAAATAGTATAAGTAGGCTGCATTCTAGCACTTACTGCTTGACGTGTCGACGGCGTTACATCACCCGTGGTCACAAGCGGACTAGAGGCAACGCCAACGCAGTCGAAACGTCAAGCAGTAAGTGCTAGAATGTTATATTTAATCCTCGCGTTTAGTCCCGTCTATATGAAGTATTTGTATAATGCTACGCGAAAGTTTAAAAACATGTTTTTAGGTAAAATTTAGATGGCCGCCAACACAAAATGATGAATTTCACATTTTCATGATTCCCGTAATATAGGTATCAAATCCCTTGAATCCAGTTTGACAAAAAATACCCTAACTCTGTCTGAGAGTATGACTTCGACGTTTTCTTCCCAGCCGGGCCGATCCCTGCGCGTGCGCGAGGCCGAGCTGCCCATAGTGAGCGACGCGGAGTGCCTGCGCAAGGTGAACGCGGTCACGGAGAAGATCTTTATCCTGCCGGCGTCGTCCTTCTGCGCGGGCGGCGAGGAAGGCAACGACGCTTGTCAGGTAAAGAATTTTTTTTTTGTTATATGGCCTATATTGTGTTCACGACACATTTAATTTTGCCAATGTCAAGTGTTATTCTGATAAAGTGTAGTCAACAGTCGAAGTCACAGTCACTCAATAAAACGCCGGTGTTTAGCGTTTTAATGTCCTAAGGATTCTGTGGAGACTATTTTTAACAAAGTAAACGTAGGTTTTGAAGACTCTATATCAAAGCAAGTTGTTCATGTGACAACTCACTCGACACACAATAGCAGTGTTAAAACGACACAATTCAATGATTCTTATATTAATATCACCCTCCGGCACTTCACTGCACAAAGTAACACCAAATTTGTACACTAAAAACCACTAGATACTAATTAAAATCTTTGGATTGCATCAGCCGATGCGGCTTGTTTCACAGTTACCCACAGAATCAAAAGAAATCATAATAATGATGACTTGCTTGTATAAGGAACATCACAGCGCTGCAGTGGTTACTCATACTGGCTGCTGCAGCAAATGCTGAGGCTTGTTGGCCACAAACCACAATGTCATGTCCTTTAAATTTTGTTGTTTTTTGTTCTTCCATATACTTGTTTACTCCTGTATGTTCTACGTTTTATGGTCAATAAATGTTTATCTATCTATCTATCTACTGCGGGAGAATCATTACGGAATAAGCCGGCTTGACAAGAGTGAAAGGGTTTCAAAAGCCGACATGCTTCACCGAGAGAGTGAGGGTAACGCGGGCCCAATTTTCCACCGCCCATAGACAAGCAATGGGCGGCGGCTATCCCTTACCATCAGGTGATCCGTCTAGTAGTCTGCCACCTAACATACAATAAAATACTTTCAGGTACTGTTACTGTTCCATACCAAATCGTTCTACAAAACTGAATAGAATAATCTTTATTGCCAAAACTGTGTACAAGATTTTATGATGGTAATCTTACTGACTGAACTATTTCAGGGCGACGGAGGAGGGCCCCTGGTCTGCCAAGACGACGGTTTCTACGAGCTGGTCGGGCTCGTGTCCTGGGGCTTCGGCTGCGGCCGCCGCGACGTGCCCGGGGTCTACGTCAAGGTTTCCTCCTTCATCGGATGGATCAACCAGATCATCTCAGTCAACAATCTATAGTAGGGCCAATGACAGGTTATATCTAAAAGTTAGCTAACCCCGGGAGTGTATGCACTAAGTTTAAAATCTCAATACAATGTGCTTTATGAACTTCTAGAGGGCACTATAAATACTTTAATTCATGCAGAATGACCATTTAATAAAGTATCAGCCTATACTGTCCCAACTCCCACTGCAGGACAAAGGCCTCCATCATAGAAATCAAGTCTTCGCTACTATGATGGGATTAGGCTTAATGCGGGTTGGTGATCACAAACCCGAGCAATGTTTGAAAAATTCGAAACATACTTTATGCTCGACCCGGGAATCGAACCCAGGACCCCGAGATCACGGCCCGGTACTTAAACCAACGGGCGTTATGATGACCATTCCATTAGTTCGATACATTTTTTTTTCTAAATAGACTGTACAATAGCTTTTTTTACCTTGGCCTTCAGTATAAATTACTCATTATTTTTAATGACAAGGCTGGTAGTTAAGGAATCTATATGTTCCTACCAAAATATACCATGTCTAATAGACAATATTATACAGGATACGAACATTGTACACTTCTTGTGTCAAAATATAACATAGCACTGCTATTAATTACTAACTTATAAAAAAAAATCTACACATTCATTGAATATTTTTCAGCATGAATTTCAATGGAATTAGTTATTGGTGCTAATAAGTTTAACGGGTAAAAAATAATAATACTTTCAGCAAGAAAATATAAAAAAAACAAACATCAAAGACCTTATTTACTTACTATTAGAGATTTTGTACCTACCTACATTTTTTTAACACAACCGGTTGATAATGAAAAAATAAAATCAAATTAGCAAACTTGGATTAAGCTTGAGCCAAAACAGCAGATCTGTTTTGGCCAAGCCAACATGACTGCCAAAGACCCATAGACAAGATATAGGGTATTCACATTAATAAACATTGTTTTTTTTTCACTTTTAACATGATATTTGTCTATGGTGGCAGTAAAAAAAATTAAATTGTGGGCATGTTCCGTTTTAAGTTTAGACGTTATTCTTAAATGTATAAATAAATCTTTAGCTATTCAGGTTTATTTGTACATTATATTTTATAGAAATATGACTATTTATTGTAAATACAAACAAAAATCTTTCTATTTAGTTGTTAAGATAATTTATTTATTCTAGTTTTAATATTTAATTTATTATTTGAAGGCATTTAATAATTTTACTCTCCCACCATGTTGTTTTCAGTGTATTTATTTTATTAAAATTTTATTTATTGTACCTGCAAGTGAAATAATGATTTCATACTGATATTTATGAGATAAACAACTGTCATAATGTGCAGCTATTAGTAAAAATAATTTTTTCATAAACGTAAGGGTATTGTTACACGTGCTAATTTTAAGTACACAAGCATGCTACGTTTGAGCATTGCTACTTAGTAGCATGTGTATCGAAACTTGCTAATAATTAGCATGCTATTTGAGAGCATGCTACCTGAAGCGTGGGTGAAAGGAGATGTTCTTAGCATGTGTGAACAGTTCGCTTATTATTGACTTTGCTAGTTTCATACTATCATACTACAACTAGTCGCATACTTAAATTAGCATGCTAATTATTAGCAAAGGTAACAAGTTCATAATCATTCTCCATGTTTTTAGCATGTATAACCGCACCTTAACTTTAATCTATTTGCTGCACGCTTGTTATTCGACGAATCCATAACTTATTTCAACTATTGTTAATCTTTTTCTGTTACAATTGTTCACTAGAAGACCATTTTATAGATTTATGTATTAGACAGCTTTTAGTTTAAGAACGAAAAACCAAACAATATTATTTATATACGTATACACGTCTAGTATAGTTTTATTATGTATTACAATGAAAAGGCTAAACGAGGCACTAATGTGTCGTCTCAAGCCATACGTCACGAAATAAATTCTAGTTAGTATAACCGCAGTATAAGAAATAGCCAGCAGCAAGATATGCTCACACTGGCGAGGAAATAATACGAATCGTGAAAGGGAAAATCGCCTATTAGGTGGGATGACTAGTGATTAGAAATTCGGGCGCTTATAATTGACATCGAAAATGATTTTCCAAATAAAAAATGTAATAAAAATGTCAATTTTACAATTGGTTTAGCTGCGAAATACGTAGATAAACATTTTTATTACTAACCGGGCCTTACTGCTATTTCTCCAGCGGCATTAACGACAAGTTAAAACATTACAATAGATTTCATTAATGCTTCTGTGATTGAGAAATCTTTCGATGGCAGATGAAATCAAAAATGCAGATGAAAAAAAAAATGAGTCATGCCTGATTTTCCATCCCATAAGTCCCATGTGTACTGTTCCCCGCTACAATCTACATGTACCTCAACGCCTTGGCCCTTGCCAGAGAGTATTCTGAGCTTCTGGCTATATTCACACTGTGAACTCTCCTTTATGGAGAGGTGTAAATAGTTGTATTTATTTTATGAGACGTCGGAGATTTTCTGAAAGGATTTTATTAGGATCTTCACGTGATTGTCATGATCTTTGAATAACATTAATAATTTGAAAAAATGTATACCTATTTATGGATCAGTTGTTGATATTTTAACTATCAGTCTTCAGTCAGATTATGTAAATGATGCTGTCACTTTCTTATGAGTAACAAATAAAAGTGACATCATCACTGATACACCCTGTATGTCCAAAACATTTATTATAGTTTTAGTAACAAATCTTAGATGACAAATTAGTAACTTGAATGATTAGTAAGTGATTGACTTCAACGTTTAAAAGAGGATTATTTTCGGCGGTCTAATTTTACCACCAACCGAAGATTGGACGATCAAACTTTATATCAAATATGAAGTTTTATGAACCACGATCATCGAGTAGCCAATGACTGTTACTACACATAAGTACATTACAACGGTAAAGTTTCAAAATTCATATGAGTCTCCTTCAAACTACTTCACACATTTGTCAAACTCAGATGATAATCCTACTTGCAACACACAAACGTTGTCCATATTTTGATGATTACTAGTGATCGGTGTTAAATGTGCAATTTTTGACAAAATTCTTAAACGTCGTAAGGCCTTAAAAATAGCATATATAATTTAATTTTTCTCATGTCTGCTGCTGGGCCTTACGACGTTAACATAGACATGTCGACGGCACTTTAAATGTAAATCTTTTGTAAGCTTCATTCGCATGTATTTGTACGTACAGCCACATATCAAAGTATACAAAAGTGACAATTTCTTCAGTCTACTCTCATCGTACTGTCAAATACATTAGGTTGAAAATCAATTGAGGAATTTGACAGGTTGTGGTAACATGATATGGGACTGTTACACGTGTGTAGTTGTTTGTGTGTAGTCAACACATTTCACTTCGTAAATGTAAGTCTTGTCGATAATAAATAAAATGCTCTAAATTTTGCTCTTTTATTTGCTTTCTACCCATTATTATATTGCTAATGAAAAAAAAATGAGTCATGCCTGATTTTCCATCCTATAAGTCCCATGTGTACTGTTCCCCGCTACAATCTACATGTACCTCAACGTTGGCCCTTGCCCGAGAGTATTCTGAGCTTCTGGCTATATTCACACTGTGAACTCTCCTTTATGGAGAGGTGTAAATAGTTGTATTTATTTTATGAGACGTCGGAGATTTTCTGAAAGGATTTTATTAGGATCTTCACGTGATTGTCATGATCTTTGAATAACATTAATAATTTGAAAAAATGTATACCTATTTAATGGATCAGTTGTTGATATTTTAACTATTCAGTCTTCAGTCAGATTATGTAAATGATGCTGTCACTTTCTTATGAGTAACAAATAAAAGTGACATCATCACTGATACACCCTGTATGTCAAAAACATTTATTATAGTTTAGTAACAATCTTAGATGACAAATGAGTAACATTGAATGATTAGTAAGTGATTGACTTCACGTTAAAAGAGGATTATTTTTCGGCGTCTATTTTACCACCACCCGATGATTTGTACGATCAAACTTTATATCAAATATGAAGTTTTATGACCACGATTCATCGAGTAGCCAATGACTGTTACTACACATAAGTACATTACACGTAAAGTTTCAAAATTCATATGATATCTACTTCACACAACGTCATATTTTGATGATTACTAGTGATCGGTGTTAAATGTGCAATTTTTGACGAAATCTTAACGTCGTAAGACCCAAATGCCTTTAAAAAGGCATAATACATTGATTTTAAATTATGTCTGCTGTCTGGGCCTTACGACGTTAACATAGACGACGGCACTTAAAATGTAAATCTTTTGTAAGCTTCATTCGCATGTATTTGTACGTACAGCCACATATCAAAGTATACAAAAGTGACAATTTCTTCAGTCTACTCTCATCGTACTGTCAAATACATTAGGTTGAAAATCAATTGAGGAATTTGACAGGTTGTGGTAACATGATATGGGACTGTTACACGTGTGTAGTTGTTTGTGTGTAGTCAACACATTTCACTTCGTAAATGTAAGTCTTGTCGATAATAAATAAAATGCTCTAAATTTTGCTCTTTTATTTGCTTTCTACCCATTATTATATTGCTAATGAAAAAAAGAAAAAGTCGAAAAAGTGGTTAAACATTTTCATGTTAAAATTTCTATCTGTGTGACATTTATAGTGTTTTTTTATTACTACTGCAGTTAGTCCCGATTCGATTAAACTTTTTTGCACGATAATCTATGGTAATTTGCTGTCAAACCGTACGATTCGTAGCGTTATACCATAGATTATTATCCGATTAATTGGTCGAAGCGGGACTAAGAAATGTAAAATCGTGGTCTTACTAAAATAAATGAATAAAATACAAAATTACGGAATAATTCTTTTATTCAGAAACGTATATCAAATACACATAATATAAATCTATAAGCAAAGCTAGATTTCATTAAACAATGTAAGTTATCGTAATAAAGAAACTTATACAGAAATCCTTGTAAAGATAAGGAATGACATTTTGTCTTATTGTGTGGACACAAAATTCACAAATTAAAAGCAGAAAATTAGTAATAGAAAATGTACTGTTTCATTTCAATATTATAAAATAAGAGAGGTTTATGAAAAGTCGCCGCATTAGGCAAGCGTGGTGATTAAACCTAATCCCATCATAGTAGCCATAACTGATTTCTATGATGGAGTCCTTTGCCCTGCAGTGGGACAGTATATAGGCTGATACTTTAATGTTATGAAAAGTCAATCTTTGATAAGATAAAAAGAAGTAAATTTGTGTCAGTGTTTAGTCAAAGTTTATAAATTAAATAAAGTTTCAAATGATAATATTTATTTAACTTACAATTTTGTTTCGGAAATAATTGCTAATATTGTATTAGTTGCTTACTATTTTTAAACTATAAATCAATCAGTAATTAGATTTCTTATATCTAAATCAAATAAACCTTTTAGTAAGCTAATAAAATTGAGTAATTTTACAACCAAATCAAACTATATTTCAGTTATCAATCTATAATTCCACTTAAAATCAAAATTAAATATGAACTATCAGAAACTTGTTAACTGGAAGATAATCATTAAATACGTTTTTATAAACTGTGTGTACTCTATACTGAGTATTAACTAGCCTTTTGGTAAGTCATATTTATGTAAAATCAAATAATCTAAAACTTTCAGTACTAATATTTAGCTATATTTTAGTTAAAACTATAATATCATACTTTAAACAAAGCACCTACACACACACTTACCCACTATTATAGTGATGTCATATAAACATATTCTGTGCCTCGTTTACTAACTTTTGTATGAATTCGGAATAATCAGCTGCTCCATTGGTCCAAGAGTAAAGATAACGAAACATAGAACAGCGCTGTTTCTATTTCGGATTTAACTATTAAAAATTACTCGAAAGTGTTAATGTGAATGGAAACTTACCAGTGTTAAAAATGGTTAGTGTAAATTTTACGTGATGAATACAAAGAAATCTTGATGAAAATCGCGTTTTTCACAAACCAAACCCGCTTAGGCCAAAGTCTTCACTTGGCTCAGAAACGTGTACAATTTTTCGTGCGCAACTTGTGTTTATCGGTTTTTAAGACATTATGACGTCAAAAAGTCACCCTGTATTCCAGGAAAGACATACAACATATCCAGTGATGGTAGTGTTTTAATATTCTAAACATGTTCATACAAAAAGTAAACTGAGTACAGATTTAATTCGTCAATAAAGTCGTGAAAATAAATGATGGCGCCACTGCCGCTTACGTCATAAAGTATGGTAACCCCATTAGAATGGCTTGACATGGAAACTCAAGTAGTTTCTCCAACATTCGTTGTTTCGACTTTTTTGACGCATTATAACCACAGAGTAAATAACTTGTCTAGAGGCAAAGCTTCTGAAGAACTAGACAAAGGATCAAATAGACCGGACAGGCAAATAATAATACTCGTGTAAACGGATCAACTACATACAGAAATCGCTAAGAGTAAAAGAGACAGAATCATGATTGTTTGTCTTTGTCAGAGTTTCACTTTTTTCGACTCACTTTAATCGAGTTGCCATAGCAACCCATAGTAATTACCTACTAGCTCAGTGTGATTTTTGTTCGTATTATTACTACCGTAATAACCAACCAAATTCAGTCGTAGTAAGAGATAACTAGGCTACCGTACTGAAGATTCACATCGATCCGCCATTTTGTAGTTATTTCTCATAGCGGCCGCCCGCGACTTCGTACGCGTGGAGTTAATTATTGACACTTACCGTCATATTTTGGACAATCCACACAATATATTTTTATAAATTGTAGCCTATGTGTTATTCTGATGTGTAAGCTATATTGTGGTAAAGTTTCATTTAAATCCATTCAGTAGTTTTTACGTGAAAGAGTAACAAACATCCATACAAACTTTTGCCTTTATAATAGTAGTAGGATTTGGCCGGGCTATATAGATATCTGTCCCTTACGGTGATACGCGCTTGGCCTGTCTATTTGATCCTTTGTTTAAGTTCTCTACTGTAGTGTAAGCCTTACATTAGGTGAGGTAGCGTCAGTTGGCGGCGTTCCGTTCTACGAGCGGCTTCTTATGGCTGGCGGGCGCGGGCAGCTTGGAAGGCTTCTTGTGTGACGCGGAACGGTTCGGGTTCTCTTTGCCGGGCTGCTCCTGTTTCTGTAAAAACAAAGTACCTATAGTATTTGTGTGTTACTATCTTATTGCATGGGAAAGGCTCGAGTCATTGCTAGTGTTGTTTCTGTGAAAGTAATAATAAATGTTATCTCAGCGTGTTGTTCTTAGATGAGAATAACATAATACTCTCGGCGTCAAAAAAATTGCACATCTGCGTAGTTTTCATACTAACGCGCTCATATCACGGCTTCGTATATAAAAAAGTAAAACATTTGATTGCAATATTCTCGGGGATTTACTCGGGGGGGAAGGGGATAAAAGGTTGGCAGCGCACTTGTAACTCCACTGGTGTTGCAAGTGTCCATGAGCGGCGGCAATTGCTTACCATCAGGTGATCCGCCTGCTCGTCTGCTACCTATCACATAAAAAAAAAAAAAAAAAACATTACGAGAGCGATGTCTGACAATATGTCGTAAATGTTGTAAAGTTGGAAATAAAGCTTTTTTTGCAAAGGTACTTTACCTCATTCGGCCATAAGCAAGTTTGAGATCAGGTTGATTGGTGTGATTGTTTGGCGCATTTTATTTACTTACCCTTCTAATATAGATATCAGTCTCAGATGTACACTTGACGATGGGCGGCGGCTGGCGGAGGGCGGGCGGGTCTGCGGGCGGCGAGGGCGCCGCGAACACTACGGCCGAGTCCTCCGACGCCGACGACTCCGCGTCGCTGGGGACGCGGCTGTTGTTCTCGCTGTCCGACTCTACTACCACTACGTCCTGCGTAGGTTAGGTTTTATTAAGTACAATAAATAAATAATAAATAAATAAATTGAGACAACATCACATACATTATCCTGGTCCCAAACTTAGGTTTTCCCTTGTGCTATGGAAACTAGAAACAACGAAGGAACCACAAACACCCAGACCCAACACAAATATCTGTTTCATCAACAAACATTTGTCTTGATGCGGGAATCGAACCCGCGACCCTTGCGGTTCAACCGGCGCTCAAACCACTGCGCCAAATGGGTCTTCAAATTAAGTACATAATCAATACAAAATACTCGGAAAACGTAGTGTTGGACGCCCTGCTACAAGATGGGATGACGACATTAGAAGGCTGGCTGGAGTGAGCTGGATGAGAGTGGCCGAAAATCGGGAGCGGTGGCGTGCATTGGAGGAGACCTATGTCCAGCAGTGGACGAGCGTGGGTTGCTGATGTAAGTACATAATCAACGGGAGAAAAATACCTACAATATTGACAAAAAGTAATAATAGTATTGTTACTTAAAAGAAAATTGTTTTATAGTTTGAAAAATCCTACCTTTAGTGGTTAATAAATTTTTCAAAGCTAAGGTATACAAATAATCCGTCAAAATATGTTTACCTTTGAGCTAAAAACTATGACACGAGTGTAGACAAAAATACAAAGGAACTGACTCCTTACTAAGTAGCTTAAGCACTTATTATAGATATTAAACAACAGAGGATCACAACTATTAAGTAATACATATATTACACCCAGACACTGAACAAACACAAGTGTTCATCACACAAATACTTGTCGAAGGTGGGGATCGAATCCACGACTTTTGGCGTTTGAGGCAAGGTCACTACCATTACGCCATCCGGCCAGTCATAAATGCTAGGATTGTGAAAATAAGTTGAATAGCTATTGGCGACTGGCTGCGCCGCGACCGACCTCACGCTAAGTTACCTTTTTTTAGTGTTTTTTATTTATGGTTTTTTACGGTGCTGTCATCTTCTCACTGTCGATCACTTCTGTCTGTTTTTCTAATTATTGCCCAAATATACATTCTTGTTTATTAAACTGCGTTTCCACCACCATACCTATTAATCATACAGTCCACTTCCACCAGTAGCTATCAACAGCAATAGTAGAACATACCTCTTCGGTGGAGTCCTGCCTCATGGCTCGAAAACGCGCCAGGATCCGCTCGTGCGGGGACGTGGCGGCCAGCGCGCGCGGGTAGCGGTACTCCGTGCGCAGCGGCGTGCGGCCTGCGTACACCGATACACACATCTTATACATTGGAAAACAGTTGTTTCATAAATTATTGCCTGTAGGCCTAACATGCGTAAAAGTAAAGTAAAGTATCAGCCTATATACTGTCCCACTGCAGGACAAAGGCCTCCATCATAGAAATCAAGTTATCACTACTATGATGGGATTAGGCTTAATCACCACGCGTGCTTGCGGATTGGTGATCACAAACCCGAGCTATGTTCGAAAAATTCGAAACATACTTTAGCTCGACCCGGGAATCGAACCCGGGACCCCGATATCACGGCCCGGTACTTAAACCACTAGACCAACGGGGCGTCACATCGGGGCGACCTAACATGCGTACCGCGATAAAATGTTGTCAACTCTCGTTAGCGAGAGCGTATCCTTCTATCTCGCTCATCGCTCAGTCAGGTGAGCGAGAATGATGCAGTGTGGATTGAGACGAGAAGACCGGGTAAACTATTTATTCAGGAATTAATAAAATATTTACGGAATGACAGTTGCTAAGCTTTTTGACGAGAGAGCGAGCCTACTTTTGCACACACCACAACAGCAGCACTCGCTAGTAACATTGCTCATTATTTAGCGTAGGCGTCCACACTTCCAACATCCTCTCCTGGACGCAGACGCTTTAGAACCAAGCCCATAGACGAGCTAAAGTTTTCATGTTTCGGTCGAGGAAGTCCTTTTGTCAAAACATCAGCGACCATGTCTGCAGTGAACTTATATATTGAACCACGATCTGTTTGGCAGCAACTTGCGCCGACACAATACGAGTGTCGACAAAATTATCTCGTGGCGCGCATCTTAGCCAAGCTAGTGAATATTATTTTTGAATGGAGCATCATCAAATTAAGCAAAATAAATATCAGCTGTATGTTTATTTTGCCTAATTTGATGATCTTATAACATTTCACTACATCACATACATTGATCTGACTCTGAGATAGGTAGCTCAAGCACCTGTGTTACAGATATCAGAGAACCAACAGTGGGATTACAAATATATTCATATAATTTCTTTTGTAAATACATACTAACAATACATAGAAAACACCCAGACCAATACAAACAGACATGTTCATGTACACAAATGTTTGTACTGTGCGGGGATCGTACCCGCAACCCTTGGCCCAGACGCAGCATTCACTACCACTGAACCAACCGGGTCGTCGAATGATGATCTTATATGCTTCTTCTTCTATAGAGTCAATGGTGATAAAGTTATATTTAGTCAGTCCTATAGGACTAGGACTAGGACTAGGAAGGCCACCGACTGCGCAGTAAGAGTGGAGTATACTCCACTCTTACTGCGCAGTCGGTGGCCTACAGGTCATCATACGTGCAGCTATCGGGATGTACTGACCAGTAGGCGAGTAGACCCTATACTCCTGCGCCAGGTATCGTGCCTCCAGCTGGTGGTGGCTCTCCACATCGTCCCGGAGCGCCGCGCCGAAGCCCACGCCGGCGTGCTGCAGCGCCTCCACACGCTGCGCCTGCGCTGCTAGCTGCGCCGACGCTGATGAGATGCTGTCCGATGTGCGGGACGAGAGGGACTTCAGTTCCTCGATGGTGGATGTGTTGCTTGTCTGTCAAAGTAGGAAATAAATAGATGATATGAGAGAATAAGAGCGAACCTGCCAAGAGCGTAGGCGTGTTGCCGGCGACCGCACACTAGCGTTTTTGAACGTGGCGTCTCCGCTGCGCCCGAAGAACGCTAATGAGGTTAGGGGAAAACTCGCCCGAGAGTTTCAAGATTTTTTTTACTTGTCACTGCTCCAACCTATCTTCACCAATATTATTTCGTTTAATAGATTTTGGTCAGTATTATCATCAAAAAAATATTGGTTAGATAGGTTAGAACAATGGTCGGCCAAATTAATAAAATTGTAAGCTATTTTGACATAAAGACAAAAATATAGTAAATAACCAACCTCAACCTTCTCGACGATCACCTCCATGGCCTGCTTGGTATCATTAGCCAGCTCCGCGAACAACGCGTCCGTGTTGTCTGTCAGCAGCTTCATCGTGTCCGCGTCTGCGGCCTGCAGGCTCGTCGCTTCCTCCTGTGGAACAGATATACCGGTATTGGGACCGAGCTAAACTTTACCGACTTCCAGAAAGAGGTCGTTCGGCGAATTCAACTTGACTGGGCAGCGTTCGAGAAGCGACGCAGCATATTTTCGCCCAGTGTTAGAAGTAGAAAGTCTTTAATGCGAGTGATGACATACGGAATCAAAACGTGGCCGCAGTCGCGGGGTAAGATCAAATGAAGGGTAGAGGCAAAGAATAGGGAATGTCCTAATGAAACGATTTTGAGAAAAACGCAACCTAAATATAGAAATATAATATTTTCTACAGTTTCGCTTCGGCCATAGATAAAAATGTGTTTTTGGCGCCATCTGTTTTTTTTTAAATTAAGTAATTGGGGACTAAACAAAAAGATTGCCTAAATTGCCTAAAGAAGATAAAAAAAAGATTTGCCTTCAGTAAAAATCAGAAAATTTTCAAAAAAGTGACATTCCCTGTTCTTTGCCTGTATCCATCAAATTTTGATGTGGGAGATTGATTTCGCGAGGCCCTCTTCTTTTCTGTTGATTTTACAACGATGACAATAGACACAACATCTCGTAGACCTGACTCCGTACTAAGTAGCCTAAGCATTTGTGTTACGGACAGACAACAGAGGAAACACAAATATAATATTTAAATACATATATTACACACAGACACTGAAAAAACACAAATGTACATCACACGAATGTTTGTCCAAGGTTGGGATCGAACCCACGAGGCAGAGTCACTACTAAATGTGCCATCTGGTCAGTCAATAATGCTGTTGTCACTTTTATAAGTCACAAATGAAAGTGACAGCTTCAGTCTTAACCTCTTAATGGGCAGTAGGTATAGGTTTTGGACCTTATCTCCAACACCTTGAACCTTATGTTCAAAATACGGTAACTTTAGTTAGACCCCAATCTGCGCAATCCGGAATCTCCTTGCGTGATCGTGTCAGAAATGATGAGATCCGCAGGAGATCTAAGGACATAGCCCAAAGAATTGCGTGGCTGCAGTGGCAATGGGCAGGGCACATTGCGAGGAAAACAGACGGCCGTTGGGGTGGAAAGGTCCTTGAGTGGAGGCCGCAGCCGTGGCAGGCCTCCCACCAGGTGGACCGACGATCTGGTGAAGGTCGTGGGAGTCCCTTGGATGCGGGTGGCACAGGACCAATCTGTGTGGAGAACTTTGGGGGAGGCCTATGTCCAGCAGTGGACGTCTATTGGCTGAAATGATGATGAGACCCCAATAAGAGGGATAATTACCTGGACCTGTCGCTGCGCCCGCTGCAGCGCCTCCAGCAGCTCCTCGTGCACGTGCCCCACCACCTCCACCACGTGGCCGCTGAACACCTCCATGTCGATGCTCACCGCGCTCGACCCTGGCGATAGACACGCAACTTTATTTATTTATTTATTCAATTGCACCACGTTACATAGCTGTCTTAAAACTAAGTAACTAAGTACCGACTAGCATGTATATGTCGGTAACATAGACCCTGTAAGGGTGTAGCAATAGCACTACTTACAGTAGGTACAGTCAGCTTCATAAAGATCGTAGTGTCGAGTGTGGTCAAATTGATATAAAGGACACAAGTTCATTATTATGTTGATTGTCAGATCATCTTATTGTTTTAACCTTAATGAGTGGTCAATATTAACTTAACTACACAATTCCTATATTATGTTATGTGTTATGATCCCCAAATACATCTTCGTTATAAATATTCAACGGTATGTAAGGGTTCACAGTCACCAAAAATATGTTGGTGTAGAGAAAAGTATACTCTAATTTGAAGTATTACGTATTTAAGTTGAATAATAATGTGTTACTTAGGTCGTTCTTCTTTGAGTATTCAAAGTTTTAATGTTATTTTTGACAGACTTGACGTTCAAGTTGACAAGTTCTAAGACACTTCGATATACGAAAATTAGGATGTGCTATTTCGTCACAATATCCTACGAATATAGGTTTAGATGGATATGACATAAAATTACGTGCATATCATAGGAATCCGGAGGAATTTTGTAAAAGCTCTTAATTCATACTGTAGTTAGAACATGTGTGCCAAAGAAATGAAGGTGATCCTCGGAATTTCATATTACATTTTGGGAACGAAAAAAAAATCTGCTTAACCCACAACCTATGGTAAAGCGCACCACTGCTCTTCCAACTGAGCTATCCAATATCCTCCTAACCGATATCACAAAATAGAAAGAGATTATTTATTGTGTGCCGATATATTTTTTTCTCATTTATTTGGGTTAATAAGTCTACAAAATCACAATGTAATTATTATGTTAATGCATATTACAAAAAATACTTCAAATAAACTAATAACTGAGTGCCAAGCGAGGCGATTATGGGCAAACCCTCCAAATGATGGAAAAACAAAGACCACGGCCCCCAGTTCCCGGTAGCCCCGCTATTCCTAGTTGTAGTGGTGACTATGCGCCATGGAACGGCAGGACTGGGGGTGCAAAGAATCTCCGGGAGAAGATCGGCAACCACCAAAACCAACTACTCTGGCTATCAAAGTGGCGAGCATTTGGGGAGGCCTATGTCCAGCAGTCTGGACTGCAAAGTGAATCAGGCTAGTGATGAATTTTAGAAAAGTTATGTCACAATAAGTTGTGCCGCGCCTACTTTACGATTTTAAAAAATAAAAAGTTTTATTGTAATACTTTTTACGTAACATGACCTTTATGTGGTCTCCTTTTTATCAAGTCAATTCAAACATGAGAACTTTCCGATTTGCCCAAAAAAAATAAAAAAGTAAATCCGTCTTTAAGCTCCATAGAAGGATGTATGAAGATTAAAAACGGATTTTGGGCACCTGTAAAAAAGAATAAGTATTTCTCACTAAGATAACACACTTACCCTCATCAAAGTCATTGCCAAATTAAGTCATACTCGTCAGCAACTCATCGATACCTGCACATTCCTCCAGCCGGGCTAACATGCGCACCGCGAGATAATTTGTCGACACTCGTATTTTGTCGGCGCAAGTTGCGTCTCGCTCACCTGACTGAGCGATGAGCGGGATAGAAGGATGCGCTCTCGCGATCGACAGTCGACAAAATTTTGTCGCGGTGCGCATGTTAGGCCTACAGCTGTGTCTCCGCTACCAACAACTTTTTACTGATGTGTAACTCTCTCTCGTTCTACTGCATGCGACAAATTGTCGTCACTAAGATAATACACTTACCCTCATCAAACTCCTTGCCAAACTTGGTCACACTGGTCAGCAACTCTTCGCTTCCCGCATCACATTCCTCTAACTGTGTCTCAGCCACTGCCATTTCTTCCTCACTCGCCTCCATCTGCCCTCTATGCCAATGTATAAGGCGCGCTGTGTTCTCCTCTAGCAACGTCCTCTCCGCGTGTATGTCCTGCGCCTGACGCGCGAGCCTGGCCTCTAAGGCCTGCTTCTCGGCGGCCACGTGGCGTGCTAGACGCTCTTCTAAAAGTCTGCGGAAGGAGAAAAGAAAGTAAACATTTATTGGCACTGCTGCAGAAAAACAAATAGAGTCTCAAAATAGTTTTAACTGATGAAAATTACAGAAGAATAAAACTTCAAGAACAAAATAAATTAAAAAGTTTCACCAAGTAACATTTCGCCTTGATAGATAACGAAAAAACTATAATTATTTTGGGCCCTTCACATTTAGATGAAGAAGTGGACTTTTAATTGAATATAATTATATTGAGGCTGCCCGCCACGTTAGACTTTTTGCAGGACCACTTGTCGAGCCGATTTTTTCTCAATTATATTTATTATTATTTCTGACCTACTTTTTTAGGACGTGTATCTACATTATTCCAATCAGTATGTTTTATTTTGCACAAGAAAACAACGGTGCACGATTATCGGATGTGGGCGGGCTGCCTTATGTATCATTTGATAACCAATCCAAAATTAGATTTAAAAAGTGTAAATGTTTATTTCATATTTAACGTCGTAAGACCCAAAAGCCTTTTAAAGGCAAAAGCAATTGATTTTGTGTCTGCTGTCTAGGACGTTAAATATTGAATACTAGTAACCCGCCCTCATTTCTTTTTGGGACTTAGTTCCAATAATTGCTAATAGATGGCGCTAGTTGTCGGTTACATCGCGCAAGTGTTTTGTTTTTTCGATGTATATGAGCCTCGTAGTTATCTATTGAAGTTATTTCTTTATAAATAGTATAGATATAGATGACCGTAACCTTCGCTCCTCATCCATCCAGTGGTTGAGACGTTCCTCCGTCTCTCGTCGCTCCGCCTCCAGGGCTTCCATCTGTTTCAGTAGCCGCTGCTCCATGGCGGCTTTCTCTGCTTCGATTTCCTAGAATATTTTTTTTTTATAAGTCGACGTATATCCGAAATGTAGAGTTGTATTTTGGGATCAAAGGCATGCTATTAAGAAATTATTGTTAAGTGTGCTTAGTATTTGGACAGGCCTAAGTCCACTTGTAGACTGCAATAGCTCGATTACGATGATGAAGACAAAAATATTTGCTAGACGGACTGTAGTTTTTTAAAGCATTTTGACTGAAATTAATTGAAAAGGCAACTAACTTACTATCGTACCTCTTGGAACGCAATAAATTATTGAGTATCGAGCGTGATGATTAATTTTAATCTCATCATAGTCGCGATAACTCGATTACGACGATGGAGGTCTTAGCTCTACAGCGGGACAGTATACAGGGTGTATCTGGTTAGGTTATACACTCGGCGTCAAAAAAATCGCACATCTGCGTAGTTTTCATACTAACGCACTAATATCACGGCTTCGTAGGTATATAAAAAAGTAAAACATTTGATTGCAATATTTTTTACGGAACATGGTTTTTATATTCTCGTCTGTTAATCATGCTTCTTAATTAGTCGTGAAAACTTCCTAATTTTCCCAAAAACATAAAAAAGTAAATCAATGTTCTTGTCCCATACAATGTTCTATGGAGCTGAAAAAATGATTTACTTTTTAATTTTTTTTGGACGAATCAAGTAAATTCCATGGATAATGAAAATGTTGGATTAAAAGACGAGCATATATTGGTAATGTTACCTTAAAAATATTGTAATAAAATGTTTTACTTTTTAATATACGAAGCTGTGATATGAGCGCGTTAATATGAAAACTACGCAGATGTGCGATTTTTTTGACGCCGAGAGTATTATAGTGGCTTGTATAAGATCATAATAATAATTAATAAAAAATTGAGACAACAACACATTGTCCTGGTCCCAAACTAAGGTTGTCCCTTGTGCTATGGAAACCAGAAACAACGAAGGAACCACAAACACCCAGACCCAACACAAGTATCTGTTTCATCAACAAACATTTGTGTCGGTGCGGGAATCGAATCCGCGACCCTTGCGTCTCAACCGGCGGTTAAACCATTGCGCTATACGGGTCATCAAATCATTATCATCATCATTAGCCTGTTCCAGTCCACTGCTGGACATGGGCCTCTCCAAACGCTCGCCACTTCGATCGATCTTCAGCTACTCGCATCCAGCTCCAGCCAGCCCTCTCGCGCAGATCATCACTCCCTCCACCTGTATAAGATAGTGACCTGTATGTGTTCCCTGAGCGCGTGCGCCCTGGCGTCATGCCTGCGCGCGCGCACGTCTCGGTGCTGTCTTGCTGCGCGCGCGCGCCGGCCTTCTACATCACGCGCTGTGGCGCTGAACTTGCCGTGCGCCTTCTGTAGCGACGCCACGCGGGATGCCGCTCCGCTATACTGGAATGAGATGACAATTTAATGATCATAAATACATCAGTTAATTTTAGTCGTTTTAATATCGTACATTTTATAACAGGTGACACGAATTGAACCCTTTTAGCGAATTAGATCATCAAAATAAGCAAAAAGCAAAATATCAGCTGTTACATACATTATCTGGTGAATATTCGTTATATGAAATGGCTGATTATATTTTTACTTGTATTTACTTTGCTTATTTTGATTACCTATCTAACATGTTTGAGTGTTATTCGTGTTAACTAAGTTTTCATGTGGCTTCGGGATCGAAACGAAATGCAGATAAAAAAAAATCTGAGTATAAAATAATTAATAAATTATAAATTCACACGTCTCATACATTAACCGAACTCGATATGTCGTTGTCTCATTTGTCGACGCAATTTTAACCTATTTGTTGATGTGTCGTTGTCCTATCTGTCGATGCGTCGTTGTCCTATTTCTCGATATGTCATTGTCCTCTTTGTCGATACGGCGTTTTACCAATTATCGATGTGTCGTCCTATTTATCGATGCGTCTTTGTCCTATTTGTCTATGAGTCGTCGTCCCATTTGTCGAAGCGTCATTGTCCTCGTCCTATTTGTCGACGCGTCATTGTCCTATTTGCCAATACGTCATTGTCCATTTTTGCCAATACGTCGTTGTCCTATTTCTCGATGTGTCATTGTCCTATTTGTTGATGTTCCATTGTTCTATTTGACGAAGCGTCGTTGTCCTATTTGACGAAGCGTCGTTGTCCTATTTGTCTATGAGTCGTCGTCCCATTTGTCGATATGTCGTTGTCCTATCTGTCGATGCGTCGTTGTCCTATTTGTCGACATATCGACACGTCGTTTTCCCAATTATCGATGTGTCGTCCTATTTGTCAATGCGTCTTTGTCCTATTTGACGAAGCGTCGATGTCCTATATGTCTATGAGTCGTCGTCCCATTTGTCGATGCGTTGTTGTCCAATTTGTTAATTGTCCACTCACCCACTGCTGCACGAACTTCGCAACATCCCCCCTCACATCCTTGGCCTGTCCCGCCTGCACGAAGGCTTCTAGGGCGCCCAACATCGTCTGCAGAGTCAGTCCTAGGCGAGACTGTAGGGCTTCTAGAGCGGCGTGCATGCTGCTACGGTGGATTGATGTCGATGCTTTTAAGTCACTGTGTGTGGATGACGTGAGGGATTTGATCTGAGAACAAAACATAGCCCTTTACATCTATAAATAAATTGAAACAACATCACATACATTCGAACAAGGTTTTCCATCGAAACCAGAAACAACGAAGGATCCAAGGCAAATATCTGTTTCATCAACAAACATTTGTCTTGGTGCAGGAAACAAACCCGCGACCCTTGCGTCTAAATCGGCGCTCAAACCACTACGCTAAACGAGTTGTCAAAATCTGGGGTAGATGTTTCAATTAGCATCATGCTGTTGGACATTACAGCTCCGCTAGTAGTTGTAAAGTCTCTCAAGCACATGCCAGCTATTCGGATTAAGGAAAGGTGTAACTACAAGAATTGAATAAACATCACCATTCTGATCAGGGCCGTCTCTAGCTCATATGGCGCCCGTGTGCAAACATTGCCCTAGCGCCCCCTAGCAAGCGCGCGGTCAAAACTTCGAAAACGATGTCCAGACGAAGTACACCCAGTTCGTTAACATCATCACTGAAACCGCAGCCAAAGGATTCTCAAAAGTCCCAAAACTATAGTCTGATCTACCAGATCATATAAAATCTTTAATGGTCCAGCGCCGAAATATTAAGGCCTCGTCCTTTCATACAAAACACCGCGAACTCAACAAAAAGATCGGTAAAGAGCTAAAGCGGGACCAGCGCAAGAAGACATTAAAGGAAATCCAAAATATTATAGAAAACAACAAAGGATTTAAGGTTTTTCAAAGAACATCTGCGACTAACCTGCCTAATAAGCTGAGACGAACCACTCAACAACCTGCAACCTCGAATATCAATGATATGAGAGAGATTACGAAAGAATATTATGGTAATCTATACCGATCTAAACTCCCCAAGTCATTGACTGGTGATCCTCGAGAGCAATGGGCCCCACTACGAACATACCGGAATTCAGCAGTTATGAGATACGTCAGGCTCTGAAAAGGCTCAAAAAGAATAAAGCCCCAGGAGAAGATGGTATAGCAGTAGAGTTGCTGAAGGCCGGTGGGCTCGGTGGTCATTAAGAACTGAGACTGTTGTTCAATGAGGTTTTATTTACTGGAGTAGTTCCCACGGAATGGACACGAAGCTTAGTAGTACTTTTTCATAAAAGGGGTGACAATACCTTGTTGCCCTATATCACTGCTAAGCCAAGTATACAAAGTCTTCTCTAGAGTGATCACAACAAGACCAAGCGGTAGGCTCGACCAATATCATCCCAGAGAACAAGCCGGTTTCCGCGAGGGGTTTGGAACAACCGATAACACAGACAGAAGGCCCATGAATACAACAAACCATTATATCTGGCATATGTTGATTACGAGAAAGCGTTCGACTCGGTAGAACATTGGGCGGTTACTGCCTCGCTGAAAAGATGTCGAAAAATCTTTATAATTCAGCCACGATGACCATCCAGCTGAGGGAAAACACGAATCCAATCCCGATCCAGAAAGGTGTCCGACAAGGGGATGTCATTTCGTTTAAACTCTTTAACAGTGCGCTGGAAGATGTCTTTAAGACACTGGACTGGGACGGGAATCAACATCAACGGCATGTACCTTAATCACCTCCGATACGCGGACGATATTGTGATTCTGTCCGAATCGCCGTCAGAACTGCAGACAATGATGGAGCAGCTACATCACGCGTCTCTCAAAGTAGGCTTAAAAATGAATATGGGCAAGACCAAGGTTAAATTAAGTATACCAACTTCCATAGCATTAGAAGGCCACCGAACTTGAGATAGTGAATGAATATGTGTACCTGGGACAACGGATAACACTGGGAAAGAACCCATTCAAAACAGAGATCACCCGTCGGGTTCAATTGTCATGGGCGGTGTAGCGTAATGTTTTTTCCCCCTAGATCGTCCCGTGATTGTTTAGGTACCTTCTAGTCTTTGTGTAAATTCTCGTTTCTGTTTTAAATCACCGATCGGTCGCATCCCTTTATCGACCGCTGTGCGGCTCTAATCGCCTGCGCGCGCAGCCCGAACGGGCCCGAGCCGCACAGCGATGTAGGGATCGCCGATGGCGCTCGATGCGTAGTCAGTGAGCCAGCGAACCTCGCGCGACACGCACGCGTCGCTATCGCTCTCCCCGCGCTCCCCCTGCTGTACCAGCTCGCGCGGTCCGCCGTTTTGCTTTGGTCTTGTACCTACGGCGCGTTATTTGTTTAGATTTACGTATTTGTAATTAGGTTTAGGGTAACGTTTAGTGTAGTACTTATTTGTTCATTTCCTCTGATTTATTGTGTTCATGTGTGTTTTCTTTTTATTATTATACTTTTGCTAAAAACTGAACTACGGACTTATTATTTAAATCAGAGAGACGTTCCCTAGGCTAAATTGCAGCCCAACGTTTGGCCTCGAACAGGCTCTTGTGACTTTTTTTAGTGTTTCTCGTGACTTTGTGACTTTTTAGTGTATTATTTAGTGACTGTTATTTTAGTGTGTGTGAAAAACTTTGTAAATAACTTAGTGTAAGTGATTGAATACCATGTAAGTACTGTTTTGTTTGTGGACATTTTAAAACATTTTCACGTTATACTAAGTCATAGTGCCATAGACGCTTTTGTAAGTATTTTTCATACACAGACTGTACGAGTGTACCTACTGTTATTTACTGCGAGCTACGTATCGTTATTCAGTGACAATTATAATTTAGTCTTTACGTAGCTTAGGTGAACTTTGTTTTATTCGTGTTTTTAAGTGACTTGTACTGTTTAAACTTGTGCGTGTGTGCAAAATATTGCGTCATCGATCGCCACCGCGCGGCGCACGTGCTTGTACGGACTTGTTTGTGCGTGCCGCCGCGCGCCTTTGAGGTGTGCCGCCGCGCTTGCGCGCGCCTTTGTACGACGCCGCCTTCTCGGCCGGTGCCTTTGTCGGTACCGCGCCGCCTTTGAGTTTGCCGCCGCACTGCTCGCCGACAAAGGGAAGTGACTTTTGCCTAATTATCACTGGTAAGACGTGTAAATAGTCTTATCCATGCGGGGAACGTAACCGTGAATTATTTTTGATTTTAATTTATGACGCAGTGGGTAGGTACCTATGAGGAGCATGTAACACAAGGAACGAAAGAAAAATATGGTTATATGTAGTCCCTACGAGTCCCAAAATCAACAATAAGAACCAAGCAAATAGATTCCACCAACCTGCAGTCATCCAGGATTGCCAACAGGATTGTTTGCTTGTTCTCGTAGACCTTTGTCGATGTTTTTGGGCCGGCCGGCCGACGCAATCAGAAAATTCACAATAAACAGTCTTCCTAGCTAGGACACACAAAAACGTTTAAGGGTTCGTAACAAACGGACTAACAGCACCTTTTTCGTACGTGTTACACAGGTTCACTGCACTTATTTCTTATGAAATTATTAATTAAGTCTTAGGACGATGTATTCGCCATCATTGAATTTGAAACAAGAGGAAAAGTCACGTGGTACACTCCAGAGGGTCTTCGCGCGATGGCCAATCACGTTGCAGCTTTAGAAGGCAAAATGCGTCTTTTTGAAACAGGTAGCGCCATCTCTTATCGTCGTGAGGCAACATCCCTTGCAAACCACAGAAAGGCGGCTAAATGCATGGATTCAAATTGTGACTTGGGACATTACCTAAGAAATAATAATTAGCGCTTAACCATGCTCCCCCCTTTGGAAGTATGTAGGACTTTCAAAACAAAGTATAAAAATGTTTCATTAACACTATGAGCCTTAAGTTATTATTATATTTACGAAAATTATTCAAACTAGCAATCCTACGTTTAATGTATTAATTACATAACTAAATTAATTGCGTTTGAGAGTACAAAACTAAAATTACTGAGTAGGTATTGGATATAATTTGACTACCGGACGTTTAAATGTACCGAATCTAGTCTTAACCATCGGCTACACGAATGATGTTATCAGAGCCAGGAAAAGTCTCAGTTATGACTCCTATGGCCAATTTAATGGAGGAGAATCGTCCTGCCCAACAAGAACAACTTTACCAACTTGAACCGGATTATCAGGCGTAGCCCATTTCAATCTGACTTGCAACGTATGCAGATATTCTAAACGCCACTTTTTCCAAAAGGACTGAACCATATGATCCAGTAACTTCTTACGCTGAACTAGACTAGTGTCCGATATGTCCGAAGCAGGCAAATATTGTAAAGGAGTGGACATCAAAAAATGTGCAGGGGTGATAACCTCAGGGTGTGGATCTGACGACACGACATTTAGTGGTCGTGAATTCATCACGCTCTCTATTTGCACCAGCACAGTTTGCAACTCCTCATAAGTCAGAAGTTGGCTTCCAATGACTCTATACAAATGAGTCTTCAAGCTTTGACATTGGATTCCCACATTGCACCAAATGCGGAGCTCGAGGAGGAATCATCTTCCAGTCTATACGGTGGCTGATAAGTTCAGGCCGTAAAGCCTTATTAAATTCATCCAATTGAGCTTTAGCTCCAACGAAATTTGTCCCATTGTCTGAGTACAGACAAGACACAGGACCACGCCTAGCAATAAAGCGGTTGAACGCGGCTAAATAAGAATCTGAAGTCAAATCCGAGACCAATTCAATATGAATTGCCTTAGTGACAAGACATACAATAGGCAATATAGGCCTTCTGAGCATGTTGGCCTCGACGACGAGTAAATGCTTTTGTCAGCTTTATTCAACTCCGACTGTGATAACTAAGTTTTGAGCAATCAAACTGCACCTGCTCGGTTAGCGAGAACTAATGGCATATCACTGAAGTTAAACCTGCGGATTCGTGAGTAAGCTCGTGCACTAATAATATACAACTCATTCAAATTTGAACCTTATGTTCTAGTATTTGAGTCGAGGTGTTTACATTTTAGTGCAGGCAACTGTACATATACGAGTAATAGTGAATCAAACGAATCACATCGATCATGTCTCAAACTAAGACATGCCGCTATTAGTA
>CM026294.1:1734212-1855029 GCA_014851415.1 Cnaphalocrocis medinalis
AGGTGCAGTGAAAGAGAACTTAAGTTACTGACACTATAATCATATTTATTATGAGGTAGAGAGGCAAACCAACATGCGGGTCACCTAAGTTCTTTGTGGTGTCCTCAAAGTTGATCTGTTACTATTATTTGATATATTGAATGTGAATTTTAATGTTGATGATTTCCAGGTGTGTCGCGTTCCCCCTACGCGGCGATTTCTTCCGGAGATCGTCTGCTCATAGACGAGATGTGAATCAAAATGGCGGACTGAATTACATTTATCAGGTATGGATGTTGCGTTAGTTGCTTCCTAGATGAATAGAAAAAATAGAAATAGAAAAAATCTTTATTCAAGTTAGGTCCATACAGAACACTTATGAATGTCAAAACATAATATGATCTACCACTGGTGGTGGTGGATGAAGCTCGGGAAGTCGCCGAATGTCGGATCAAGCTGCAAAGACAGCATAATCTGGGCCGACCAATCGGCGAACGCCTTGTGGGACGCGCAAGGTAGCGCTGGATAGACCAAGTCAATGATGTTATCCGAAACGTTGTTTTGGTCGCCGAAAACAGACCGGAATGGCGAAGTCTTGTTTCGAAGGCCAAGATCCACTTCGGGTCGCTGAGCCAGCGTACTAAGTAAGTATTGTTATATATTTTAGTAGGAAGGCGTGAATGACCTTTTGGGCAAGTTTATTTGGCACGGACTATATGTATACCTACTAATACTATATACACGTCCGCGTCAGCTCTAACGATTGTCCAGCCTATCATCTTCTTCTCGTGTCCATGGCATCAAGATGTTAAATTTTCCCAGCCCAATACTTCGCTACAACGACTGCGCTGTCGGTAGGCTGCAGGAGTTCACCGTATGTGCATTGTGCAGCTGTCTGGGCATAAAGGGCATGCTAGGAGATGAGCCATAGTTTGGGGGGCGGCGCCGCACTCGCAAACATTGCTTGATGCGTCCGCGAATCCCCATTTACTCTGCCGGGCTAAGATGCGCACCACGAGATAATTTTGTCGACACTCGTATTGCGTCAGCGCTAGTTGCTTCTCGCTCACCTGACAGGGCGAGGAGCGGGATAGAAGGATACGCTCTCGCGAACGAGAGTCGACAAAATTTTGTCGCGGTGCGCATCTTAGCCCGGCAGGTTATCTTTACAGCGGCCGATCCGAGTGCGCAACCTGCTTAGGGACTTCCACCTATTTATTCAGTATGCCTATTCCAGCCGCTTACCTGCTTAGCATGTGGTCCAAACGCCCTGTCGAAGGTGAACTTCTTAGTGTGCGAGGTCTGCTGCGACACGCGCACCACCACCTCCCGGTTATTAACCACTTCCACCACGCCCAGCGACTTGATGTCCCGCTCGCGCTGGTTCAGCGGTCTGGAACAAACAACAGCATACAACATCACACAACAACTGTGGGAGAGCCACGCTTCGGCATGAATGGGCCGGCTCGACCGGAGTGATACCACTGCCTCACAGAAAACCGGCATGAACTAGCCCCTGAGCTATGTTTCGCTGAGTGAGTGAGGGTACCGGAGGCCCACCCGGGGGGAAGGGGATAAAAGGTTGGCAGCGCACTTGTGACTCCACTGGTGTTGCATGTGTCCATGAGCGGCGGCAATTGCTTACCATCAGGTGATCCGCCTGCTCGTCTGCAACCTATCACATAAAAAAAAAATCTCGGAACCTACGGAGCCCTAAAAAACTCATACATATGTTCGTAAAGTCAGAACTGTATGAATTTGACACCATTGCAGTTCTGACGCGAACTCCACTCAATAGTGAGATAGAGTTCTTGATTTTGATCATCTACTTTTGCTGTTGACTGTACATACATATATATACAAAAACTGTAAAATTTTCTTCAATCGACTCTCATCTTACTGTCAAAACACAGTAAGTTGAATATCAATTCTTTTCTTTTACTTTTCTTTTATGTGATAGGTAGCAGTGTACGGTTCACTCACCGTACAGACTCATGACGTAGGCGCGTCTCGACTCGCCCTAAATTCCATTTACGCTTAAATACAGTAAAACATCATTAACAGTATGCATTCTTATAACCGCGACAGCACGGGTAGATTAGCATCCAACTTATACGTTGTAACTATACTTACTTAACTATACAATATACGTTTTATTTACTTTCGTCAACTTTACTTTCGGTGATTACTTACACCAACTAACTACTCCTCGAGTACTCAACTACTACAACTGCACAGTCTGTCAACTTGAACCTATACAGGCTGTACATATTGGTCCTTCGAGCAACGGCCCGGTGTGTTTTATTTTCCTGGATTACGTTAGCGAGTCGGTTCAACTGGCTTCCCAGAAGCGGGTCTAACCAGTTGAATTAAGAAGGCGCATATAACGTAAAAAAGGACGTAAGGCCACCGAGCTAATAGAAGAAGCGGAGTTCTACCTAGCTTCGAGTCTTCGACAACCAGACCCTACGAGTGATTACTGTCATCTACTGCACTCGCAACAATGGCTACCAACTTCGATGAACTCATCAAACGTCAAGAAGAAAGCTTTGACAAGATAAAGAGCATATGCACTAACTACCGTAAGGATAGTGCATCACGGAAAACACTGGAGTATTTGGAAACAAGGCTAGATGCTCTCAACGCACACTGGGATGAGTTTGAGAGCAACCATCAAGTACTTACCAAACTGGAAGACAAGAATATCGGCTACTTTGTGGACGGTATTTACAACAAACTAAAGACGCTTTACGAAGAAACCAGGCTTGGTATGTCGCAGCTGAAAGCAGGACTTACCCTACAAGAGGTTGAACCTAAGAGTTCATTCGGCCAAGTGAAGACGTCATACTCAGCTGTCAGTCACGACTCCGATGAACGCGTACAAGATCTATTACGCCAGCAAAGATGCAACTTCAATGCTTTCCAACGGATATATCAGAAAATTAATTTGGAAGATTTATACGAAAAATGGGAGTTAGAAGATGTCTTGGATTCGCTAAAATCAAAATGGGAACCGATTGACAAACTAAACTGGAAACTCGATTATGCTCTTCAAGGTCAAGACACGGGCTATGAGCAACAATACGTGGAATTTGAGATAAACTACGATCTCATAAAGAAGCAAATCAATAAGAAAATATGGAACAATGCGCACTACGAGAAGGCGACTCCAAGGGTGGAAATACCAGAGTTTTCCGGCAACTACACCCAGTGGGTCTCGTTTAAAGACCTCTTTGTCGAAACGATTCACTCCAACCCACTTATTTCGAAAGCGCAAAAGATGCAACACTTGAAATCAAAACTGACAGGTGAAGCAGAGCGACTAGTTCGTCATCTCAAAACAAGTGCTGAAAACTACGAATCCTGCTGGGAAATACTCCAACACCGCTTTGATAATCGTCGGCTCATGTTTACCTCATACATGAGCACCCTGATGAACATACCTACTATACAACACGCCACGGCGTTCAACTTGAAGAAACTTCATGATGTCACTCTGGAATGCCTAAACGGTCTCAATAACATTGGAATTGACACGCACAGTTGGGATCCGATCGTTGTATATTTACTTTCCCAAAAATTAGACACGGAAACATACAACGATTATATAAAAGAAATGAAATCACCTAGAAGTCCTCCAGAACTGGAAGAATTCATCACGTTTATAGAGTCCAGATTCATTGGTTTTGAAGGCATGCGGGGCGGACAAAGTCAGAAGCAAAACAATACTCAACTTGTCAGTTATAAGAAGAGTGGCCCTGGTCAAAAGTCAACGAACTTTAACAAGCCTATAACCTCGACACATACTTTCTACACAACAACAAGAACTTGCCCGATATGCAAAACAGATCATGTTCTTATGCAATGCAACAAGTTTTTGGAATTAGCAACTAATGCAAGAAAAGCGCTAGTAACAAAATTGAAACTCTGCGAAAACTGTTTATACAGTCATGGCAACAAACAATGCAGGTCAATTAAAAAATGCAAGCATTGCAATCACGGACATCATACATTATTGCATGATACGAACATGATAACAAAGTACAGTGGTTCTCAAACTTCATCACTTACGATTCCCGAAGCTATACCGTCAACTTCAAAACATGTTAATTCTGTAACGAATGAAGAGAAGGAAGTGTTGCTCACTACAATGTCACTTAAGGTGAAAAACTTGGAAGGTGACTACATTACCATGAGAGCACTCTTGGATCAAGGGTCGCAGGTCAGCCTCCTTACTGAACGCGCGGCTCAAAGACTTCGGATTCCAAGACAAAAGATGAGCGCTGTTGTATCAGGAATTGGATCACTATCTGGGAACTGCAAAGGCTCCGTACACCTGGAGTGTAAATCTATTCATTCAGAGTACACATTCAACGTGGATGCATTGGTCATCCAGAAACTGATTAGCAACCTACCTAGTCAGTCCTTCGACATCACAGACTGGGAATACCTAAGTAACTTGAAACTGGCAGATCCCAGTTTTAACACCTCTGCTCCAGTAGACATGTTGCTAGGAGCTGATATTTACTCGGAACTAATCCTGGATGGAATAATGAAAAGTAACAGCAACTTTCCGATAGCTCAACAAACTAAGATGGGCTGGATCATAAGCGGGAACGTAAAAACATTTAATTGTTTCGTTACGTTAAACCAATTACAAGAAATAACGAAGTTTTGGGAAACGGAGGAAATATCTGATAACAAAATGGATCCTGATGAAGAAACCTTTTGCGAAACTTATTACTGTAATACAACACAACGCCAAGCTGACGGAAAATACGTTGTTCAAATGCCAATGAAACCGGATTTTGAAAAGCGTATAGGGAAAACTAGGCCTAAAGCCCTAGCACAATATTTACAACTAGAGAAGAAAATGTCTAGACATGGAACCTTCTCCAAACTATATAAGGCATTTATGCACGAGTATTTAACTATGGGGCATATGAAACCTGTGAATACTATAGACAGATCTGACAATCATACCTACCTACCTCATCATGGGGTAATTCGTGAGGGATCCTCCACAACAAGACTTCGAGTTGTATTTAACGGTTCTATGCCCAGCGACACGAAACTTTCACTTAATGACATGATGTATACCGGTCCTAATCTACAAAAGGACATGTTAACTTTAATAATCAACTGGAGAGTACACCGATACGCGCTAACGGCGGACGTAGAGAAAATGTACCGCAACATAATGCTGCATGATGATCAGCAACATCTCCAAACTGTACTCTGGAGAAACAGCTCAGATGAACCTCTTCAAGAGATGCAACTAACCACCGTTACATACGGAATGAAATCTGCACCTTACTTGGCCATGAGGACTCTTAAACAACTTGCTCAGGATGAAGGTCAGTTGTATCCTGCCGCTGCAGAGGTCCTTGAGAAGTATTTCTACATGGATGACCTAGTCCATGGTCAAGATAGCATCGAAGACGCCAAACAACTTATTCACGATCTCATGGCACTGATGAAAAAGGGAGGTTTTAATCTACGGAAATGGGCGTGCAACGAGCCGGCTATCTTACAAGACTTATCTGAAGAACAGTTGTCTAAAAAGGAAATAGTCAGTTTTAAAACCGACACAGAACAACCATCCGATACGAAAACCCTAGGATTAGGATGGAACCCTGAGCGGGACTCATTTACCTTTAACTATGAATTACCACAATTGAACAAACAAGCCACTAAGCGAAGTATGCTATCTGACGTCAGCAAGTTATACGATCCCCTGGGGTGGTTATCGCCTACGACAGTGAAAGCTAAAATGCTATTCCAAAAACTTTGGATTAGTAAACATATAGGCTGGGACGATCCTTTACCCATCGAGATTGCGAAAGAATGGGAGAAACTGAGAAAGGACCTTCCAAACATCAAACAACTTTCCCTGAACAGATGGCTTGGCTGTCTGGAAGCCGACATGGAAATCCACGGATTCTGTGACGCCAGTGAAAAGGCTTATGCATGTGTCATATACAGCCGTACAAGGAATGACCAAGGCGAATATGTTATCACACTCATAGCCGCTAAGACAAAGGTGGCCCCACTCAACAAAAAACAATCGCTGCCAAGACTTGAACTCTGCGGAGCACTTCTACTCGCTAAGCTTATAGAAAAGGTCAAAAATACTATCAAGCACAAAACATTGAACATTTTCTGCTGGAGTGACTCCCAAGTAGTCTTGGCGTGGCTACAAGGAAACATAAATAGATGGGAAAGATATGTAGCCAACCGCGTCAAACAAATAACAGACATAATCCCTGCCGACCGCTGGTGCTATGTAAGATCTGAAGAAAACTCGGCAGATTGCGCCACGCGAGGCCTATCCCCAACACAACTTTTAACTTTTAACCTATGGTGGGAAGGACCGCAGTGGTTAAAATCTCCTCATTATAATCGGAACATAGAATTATACAAAACTGATAAAGGCAAAACAACAAACTGCTTAGTGATGAAAACAGCAGACGATAGCGGATTATGGCTAACAATATTACATAAATACAATAAACTCGGCCGTGTAATACGAGTAGTCAGCTGGATATTACGGTTCATTGCTCTACTCCGCGGTAAACGCATAAACAAAACGACTTGTTTATCGATCGAAGAAATGGATTTCGCAACTGTAACTATCATCAAAGAAGTACAAGGACGCCATTTTGGAGATGAAATTTTACAATTGAAGAAAACTGGAAACGTGCCGAAGAAAAGTAATTTACTGAAACTGACTCCATTCCTAGATGAAAACGGAATTATGCGTGTAAAGGGACGTTTACAAAACGCATTGCTGCCTGAAAACACCAAACATCCTATCATCTTGCCGGCGAACGAACACTTTACACAACTGGTAATAGACGACGCTCACAAGGCTACACTACATGGTGGAGCACGCCTTACTTTGGCTCAAACTCGCCAAAAGTATTGGATAATAGGCGGAAACCGAAATGTTAAAAAACAACTTCAACAATGTGTAAGATGCCATCGTTTCAAGCCACATAAGAATGAGCAGATCATGGCAGGGCTGCCAAAAGAACGAGTTACGCCATCCAGACCATTCACTAACACTGGGATTGATTTCACAGGTCATGTTGACGTGAAAATTAATAAAGGAAAAGGTGTCAGGACCTGCAAAGGATACATCGCCATCTTCATTTGTATGGTCACCAAAGCTGTCCACATTGAGCTTGTCTCCGATCTGAGCACTCAAACATTCCTGGCTGCCTTGAAAAGGATGTGCGCGCGACGAGGCACACCGAAACACATTTACTCAGATAATGGATCAAACTTCCTGGGAGCTGCGAGAAGCCTTCAGCTGGATTTCCAAAACTACAAGACTTTCTCTTCAACTGAATTTAACGATGGAATCACACAATCAGCTATAGAATGGCACTTCAATGCTCCATACTGGCCCACGGCGGGCGGACTCTGGGAGGCAGCTGTGAAGTCCATGAAGTACCATCTAAAGCGGGTACTGGGAGAACAAAAACTTACATTCGAGCAGTTCACCACCTTGCTGGCAGAAATAGAAGGATGTATGAACTCAAGGCCATTATCACCCCTATCAGAAGACATAGATGATCTGGAATATCTTACACCAGGTCACTTCCTGGTAGGTGGTCCCATACTTTCACTACCACATCAGGAAGCGAACATTGAGAAACTAAATCTCAATAATAGATGGAGACTCATTGAACAAATGAACTTACACATATGGAAAAGGTGGTCAAACGACTACTTGACCCAATTACAAGTACGGAGCAAATGGCAACAGCCGAAAACTAACTTAGACAAGGGAAAGCTAGTCCTTATAAAGGATAGTAACACTTCACCTGGAAAATGGGCTATGGCCAGAGTCCAAGAAACGCACCCGGGATCAGATGGATATGTACGCGTTGTCACTTTGAAAACCCAAGGAGGGGAACTGACGCGACCTATCTCCAAACTAGTCCCACTTCCGGACGCACAGGACTACAACTTGGTCAAGAGTGAAGAAATAACTCAAATCTCAGATCAAAGAACATCGGAAAAGCGTCCTAACCGAGTACGAAAACCCAAGATTTTCACAACCTTATTGTGGATGATGATGGCACTGATGGCGCTCATAGGAAATGTACATTCCTCGCCAATCATGAACTATAAAATCACGCCGATTGAAAAGGATCACCCTATATACTTTGACGAGATTGGCAACATGCAGTTAATCCATGACGAGTGGACACTCCTAATCTACTACAATCTAAGTACATACTGGCAAACAACAACAAATATCAACACTTACGTGAATCACATAGATACAATATGCCAGCGCATGAGACATCTACCATGTGAGAGTTTAGTACATCAACTACGTCATGAATTGCGTCACCTGTCGGAGCACAACGCGCTTCTACTATCGCAACGTCTGAACAGACGGAAAAGAGGCTATTTCAACGGAGTGGGAAACTTAGCGAGAACATTATTCGGAGTAATGGACTCCGAATTTGCTGAAAAATATGAGAGAGATATCCAAACACTACAATCTAACGACGGATACCTACTTGATCTTCTTAAGAATCAAACATTGATTATTGAAGCCGAGAATAACATTATAAAGAAAAGTGAGAACTTCACGCGCAATCAATTCCATTCCATTCATAGATACCTACAACAAGTGAACACTGACATGACGAAAATTGAAACTCGAGTCGAAACACTTATAGCAATGAATGACGTCAGCGCGGCTTCAATTACCGCAAGTTTAGTACTGACCAACCTCAACCGCATACAAGAAATGTTATTAAGAGTATTGTCAGACATCTATAAGGGTCACTTAGACGTCCATCTGCTGCCAATCTCGCAACTATCGGAGCAACTAAATATAATATCTGGAAAACTCCCAAGAGGATTATCATTACCTATACAAGACCTGCAAGAGGATCTCCAAGATATCTACAACTTACTCTACGTAAAGGCCCGAGTAACTCGAAATTATCTGTTATTCGAATTACATCTACCACTAATCAGTGATGAAGAGTATACTATTTACCGGGTTATACCGCTTACCTTCAACAAAGATGCGCAACTAAAAATCATACGTGGAACATCATCACACGTTGCGGTAAATCTGCTAAAAAATACCTACATAGAAATGCAGGAGAAAGATCTACAACAATGCAGCATAACTAGCAGTAAACATTTAATTTGCGCCGCACAAAAACCTGTGTATAACTTACATAATAAAGATGCACCGTGCGAAGCAAAGGTGTTCAGTCAGCAAACTTCACTATCATGCGTCATTGACGGAGTGCAATGCACCGAGAACTGGGTCAAATTACATCAACCGAACCTTTGGCTGTTTACTTGTTGCAAGAAAAATTTATTACGAGTAATTTGCGAAGAGGAAGTTTCATCAGTCACCCTCGTCGGAACTGGACTAATCTCCCTGCGACAAGGGTGCTTATTACAAAGAGAAGAAGCGACTATACATACTTTCAATCATTTTGGAAGCCAGTTGAATTTACGACCAGATGTGGAAGTACCAGATCTCAACACTACAATCAACAACATGGTTAATCTGAACTGGAAGGTGGCACATCTAAACATGACATTATTAGAGAGACCACCTACTACAGCAGACATCGCCTTAGTAGAAGAAAAGATTGCCTATCAAAAGGAACGCCAGAAGCTGCCAGCGACAGAAACGATAAATTACCACGACGTCTATCACTACACGGTGACCACTTTGCTGGTGGCAGGAGCACTCTGTGCAATCGTATACCTTTCTCATCAGGAGGCAGTGCGCGAGACCACAAACACCTTCAAGCTACGTACCCAAAGCACAAGCAAAACAACAAGACGGGATCGAGCTGCAAGTCATAGAAAGCGCAGGACCTCAACAGCAAGAAAGAAGAAAACCATTCGATTTCGCTGAATAACATTTATTATTATTATTATATTTTCTTGCTATGTACTGGATGCTCATCTACTAATTTAGCTTCACTTTTATTAATTATATTCTAATTTTTCTATTTTTCCTTCGGGAGCATGTACGGTTCACTCACCGTACAGACTCATGACGTAGGCGCGTCTCGACTCGCCCTAAATTCCATTTACGCTTAAATACAGTAAAACATCATTAACAGTATGCATTCTTATAACCGCGACAGCACGGGTAGATTAGCATCCAACTTATACGTTGTAACTATACTTACTTAACTATACAATATACGTTTTATTTACTTTCGTCAACTTTACTTTCGGTGATTACTTACACCAACTAACTACTCCTCGAGTACTCAACTACTACAACTGCACAGTCTGTCAACTTGAACCTATACAGGCTGTACAAGCAGATGAGCAGGCGGATCACCTGATGGTAAGCAATTGCCGCCGCCCATAAACACATGCAACAAGTATTAGTATTGAGAAAATGGCAATTTGTGGTTTACTTATAAGCTAAAGTAAATAAAAAATAAATACTGTCCCTAAATACTGTCCCACTGCAGCGCAAAGGCCCCCAACATAGAAATCAATCATCTACTATGATGGGAGTAGGCTTAACGCTTGCCTCGACCTCGATCCGGGAATCGAACCCTGGACCCCGACATCACGGTCCAGTACTTTAACCACTAAACTAACGAGGCGATTTAAACCTGAACACTAATGTAGATAGTTCCGTATTAATGTGAACAATATAACTGTTATCTGTTTGTGTAAACTGTCAGTCAACATACCTACTTTTAGCTACCACTGATCTCAATGGCTCAGTAGCCCTTTAGTCATACACATTTTTTAGTTCAAGCACGGTACGTTCGATTCCGGGTGGGATCAATCAAAAATGTTTCTTTATTGGCTCGGGTCTGGGTGTTGGAAGACGCCGCAGGAACCGCCACCTTTACCTGCTCTTGATACTAGATAATCGATCTCAGCGGCTTAAAAAGTTTATCAACGTCATAACGATAAAATGAAAAGTATTTCTCACAAACCCAAAAATAAACATATCCATTTAGCTGTTTCCCAGAACGAGCCCAGAATCCTATGTCGATCGGCAAAACCCGTTAGGGCGAGACCGCCTGCCCGCAGGCATCAAGAGCGAGCGAGCCGGCACACACGCACAATGGGCTGAAAATGCTAAACGTGGACTTTGGGATTTTTAAGTGCATATTAAGATTCTACGTATCAATACTATACTTTTATGTTATATTATGTTTTTCAATTTATGCAGTACTTTTTGAGATATACATGTTCAAAGTTAAAATAATGTAGTTATTTTTTCCTTATAAAAATAACTCTAATTTAAAATAATAAATTGAAACACTTTTCCACACTACTTCAGGGATGTTTAAAATTAAAAGTAATTTATGAAAAATTAATGCTACAAAAATATAGCGTCTAACCTAGTCATTACCTACCTAAGTAGTAAACTTATTATTTCAATATATTTTTGTGCCTTTTTTACCCTTTATAATATAGTAATGAAATAAACATAAACATTATTGACCCATTTAAAGAATTTTCACCATATAGAATATGTATTTACTAGTATATTATTTCATTTATGATATTCGCAATGAAGATTTCCAAGAACATTGATTTAATTGCCTGCATGTTTAACCGAGCAAGCTGATCTACATATTGGTGATCGTACTCTTAATTTTGTCCTAAAATCTCATTACTATAACACAATTTCGGTACTTAGATATTCCAAAGTATGTTTTATTTTTAATAACACTAAAGTATTTACTAGAATGACAGACAATAAGTACCTATAGTTCGTTCCAGATAAACTTGCAATAAAGGTCATTCAGCCCACTTGCTACTTGTACCAAGAAGTCGTCAAAAATTCGCGATACAGATCGCTTTCCATACTAAACTGTCGATAAAAATTACATTTGCCGTGTTTCATACAGTTTCATAGTCCTTGACGTGCGAACTTCACACTAGAACTTTGACGTTTGGTGTTATGAAACACGGCAAATGTAATTTTATCGACAGTTTAGTATGGGAAGCGATCTGTATCGCGAATTTTGACGACTTCTTGGTACAAGTGGGGTGAATGACTTTTATTGCAAGTTTATCTGGCACGAACTATAGTTATGTTTTTACACCTGCATCCAAACGTTGCGTTACAAATACCTACTTAATTAACTTTTACCAACACAAAACACTGAGAATTACCAACCACCCTCCAAATGTTTATATTTTTCGATGTTTAATTTTTTCACTCAACTCTCGTAAATACATTGCTTGTTTCGATTTCTAAGCATACGCGTATATTTTGTGAGTTATAAGTATTTTCATAATTTAATTTATATTGTTTTCCGATTTAGTAACTAATATTGATGTGATTGTGAAGTTGAAAGAAAGTGGCAGTAGTTTTAAGGACAACAGTGCCTTTTACAATATCATAAAATCTGAACTGTCGTTTAATAATTTTGATTTAAATAGTGAAAACGATAAAGAACTTAAGGCGTTTTGTTCAAAAATGAATGGATTAGGCCTACCGGGGCTACCACTGATAAAAAAAAATGCACTTGGTTCACAACCTCGATGGTGATGTGGAATAGAGATTTTTGTTACCGGGAAAATAAGTTTTTGTTATTTAGTGACGAGATCGGTGAATATCGAAGCATAGGTGTAGATGCTAAAATAGGCAAAAAAATTGTGTTATATATCCCTGATAATATTATTTTGAGGGAAACTTGAGGAATTGGAGATATTGTACAATTTATGTTTTTCTCCATACAAATTATTTTTCAAAAAAATATTGCTCTTAAACTAACCAATTAATCAAAAAACACCAATCTATAAAAATGTCTTGTATTTAATGGTAGAATCAAAATATCTAATTGGTTTCTTAAAAATGCGAAGTCATTTTTCGAGATCCCAAAGTCTTCTAGAGTAAATTTTCAGCCTACCGTGACACGCCTCGGCCGCATTCGGCACCCGATCGGCCTCACTCGGCACCGTAACCCCGAATGTTGTCTCCAGACGTTCGCCGAACACTGCCGCCTTGCATGTTTCATCTCTTTTTTTCCATAGCGAAAACGGACGCTCTCCCTCATCTCCGCAGTCACTTTCCGAACGTATAGAGCCCCGAGCAAAGAATGCGTGTAGGTCAAGCAAGCCGAGCGGCTTCGTTCCACATTCATTCTGCATCGATTTCTGCCGGCGGCCGCGACGCAAACAAAAATAGACCATGGAGTGGAACCGCGACAAAACCATACAATTTATCACTAGCTACAAATCGTTCGCGTTACTATGGGATTGTAAACACGAGTTCTATAAAGATAGACTGAAAAGACACGAGGCTTTGGAAGTTTTGGCGAAGCAATTCGGCACGCAAACTACGGAGATCGAGAGGAAAATAAAGAATTTACAAAGTCACTTCTTGAGGGAGCGTAAAAGGATATTGGCTAGTAAGAAGGAGGCTACTACGACCTGGTTTGCTTATAAGCCGTTGACATTTCTACTGACCAGGGACAGTCAGCGTCAGCGAGTAAAACCTGTGAGTACTTAGGTACTATTGTTTTAAGTGATAGGTGGCAGACGAGCATACGGATCACCTGAAGGTAACCGATTGCCGCCGCCCATAGACAACTGCAACACCAGTAGCTAGCTTATTTTATTCCAAGTGCGCTGCCAACTATTAACCCTTTCCCCCAATTGGGCCTCCGGTACCCTCACTCATTCGACGAAACAGCGCAGGCGCTGCGCTGCTACGCCTCTTCTGTGAGGGCCGCGGTATTATCACTCCAGTCTCTGTCTTAATTAGCGATGCGCCGAATAGTGGTTTCACCGAATAATGTATATTCTATTCGGTCTATAATCTATATCCTATTATTCCGTCATACTATTCAGGCAAATTTTGTTAACGAACCGAATATTCGGCGTATTCGGCCGAATTATTCGGTTCAATGCATTCGACACCCGCCCCTTACCTACCTCACACCCGCGCACACACCGCGCTGTCACTTCGCTTTATAACATTGCACGAGTATGTCGTAAAAAAAAAATATTAACCTAACCGTGTGTTTGCAATATGAGTGGGCTTAGAACGTCACATGTTTGGGACTTTTTCAAAGAAGAATTGAGAAATGATAGTACGAAAGTTAAGTGCATATTGTGTGGTTGTGTCCTTTCTCGCGGTGGAACGGGACGCACAGCTACGACGAGTGGGATGATAAATCATTTGAAGCTGAAGCATAAAGAAATTTACCTGATAGATGATACACCGTCTACTTCTGTAAGCGCCCCTGAACATAGCTTTGACACTTTAATATAATATTTTAAGATAAAATTGCCGAATACCAATTGAATATTCGGCCGAATTCTTTACCTACAACTTTTAGTGTAAGTTAATGATAAAATTGCCGTATACCAATCGAATATTCGGCCGAATTATTCGGTTCCGATTTTTAATATTCGGCCGAATTATTTGTAAGTAAATTGTAAGGGATAGCTTAACTTCGTGGTGTTTTGTTGGACCTTGTACAGTTTCTTGTAAACAATGTGAAGATTCGGTCTTATGTTAACTCATTAAGGTTCATTATTGAATAAATCCTAAAAGTAAAGTCGATGTAAATAGTGTACGCAAGGATATGATAGATGCATTTGACAGATTATGATGTGAGTTATGACTCAGGTGGAGCTAACGCGATATAAGATGGGATTAGATTTTCAGCTCAAACTTCTAAAAACTAGGTGGGTACCTAATAAGAAAAAAAGATACAAGTTCGAATGGTGTAGGTATTTGTTTGTTTTTTATTATTCAGGTTGGTACTTAACTTAATATTAGTAACTATGATCTCATGTCAATCTGTCTTTTGTGAAAATAAATTTCTTTAACCAGAACTTCTGTTTAAGAGATACCTTGTAAGGGGTCTGAGTATTATGGTATTGTTATATTAATTAATTTTAATGAATATCAAGTTTACTTGGTTCAATAAAAATATTGCGACATATTACGAACCCCCCCGGGCTCGCCAGCTTGCAAAGTAAACATAACATTTTGAAGATAAAATATCTAAAATTCCACAATGTTAAATACCTATGTGGTTTAGCGGTTATCATACATGCCTTAGGAGATACCGACTTAGAAACGCGGAGGTTCTAAAAAGGTAATAAAAAAAGAACTAGATTGAATAAATGAAAAGTTGTACCAAAATCTGTGATTTACCTTTTTCCTGTTATTGATCTAATATGTTATCCAAACTGTACAGTAATATTGGACTTCATCTCCCAGTTTTATAATAACGTTATTGGTGGTGTTTCATTTACAGAATCCAGCCAAATCATCACAAAACAAGGCCAGCCAAGCACTTCAAAATCAACCACAGATCGTACCAACCCAAGTGTGCGTACAAAGCCCCAGCACCAGCCATGACGGAAACCCTGAAAAACTACCAGAATCCTACTCCCTCATGAAAGAAATGTTCAAAATGTTTAAAGAACGAGATGAATTCGACCTTTTCGGTGAACAAATAGCAATAAAACTTAGGAACATACAGTCTCCATACGCTAGAGTTACCGTGCAGAATAGAATGAACATGCTCCTGATGGAAGCGGAGCTTGGGATGTACGACAATGAAAGCCATTACAATGCCCCGGAAGAGATGGCATATTACCCTGTATCGGAAGCTAAGGCTGATGTTGACGTGACTATTGCCCCATAACGGGAAATCTTGTTCACCCCGGGTGGACAGTGAGACCAGTTTATGTTGTCAGTTCAAAGAAGGGGTGGACAGCGGGAACTTTTAAACATTTGTGTCGTGGGAATAAGCCCTATGGAGTAACTAGAGCAGAGACAGGAGAACTCCTTACAATGTAGTCATATGAAAATCCTTATTTATTGTTACAGCAGGATCTCATATTAGTAGTGTATAGGTAGAGATACAAACAGAGCAATGATTTGATATCACTATTGCGTTAAAGTCTAGACCTAGACTCTACCTTCTGATATTATTACATAATGCTAACAAAGTCTCTTTAAAATTTGGTCACATTCAAAATCAAAATAAAAATATGTTGAAAACTTGAACAATGTTGTATGCAGTATTATAGGGCTGATTATTGTTAAAGTTACTAGGTAATTAATAAATGTTAATCTACTTAAATAACAAAATTGTATAAAATATTTTTGTAAGATTTACTTTGATAGTAAAAATTAAAAATGTGATATATAATAAATATACATGTGTATGATGTTTTTTCTACTACCAGTAATTCTAATCTAAGAATAAAAAAGACCAAAAACAATAAAATTCAACATTATGTTTTACTGCACTCTAATTTTTTTAACAGATTTTGAATTATTTCACGGTGTCTTTAACTTTGATATGTCATTTCCCACACTATGAAAACCAATCAACAATGGCCAGGTCCCTCCTATCACATCCAGACTTGAATCAATAACTAAATCAATTAAAAAACTTAACCAGGAACCAAACCCAGGCCTTGTGTCTAATCTACCCTTGGGCACAAAATCATAGCCATTTGTATTAAGACCACAATGTTTTAGCTCTGGCTACAAAACAGATTAAGTAATAATTGGTTGTTAAGGGCTGAAATATCCATCAAATCATATCGGGCTGTTTGCAGTTACACCTATAATGAAGAAGCTAAAAACATAAATAATAAATTCACACAACATCTCATACATTGCCTTGACTCCATAATAAGTAGCTTGAGCACTTGTGTTACAGAAATCAAACAATAGATGTACCTATTACCAATAGGTACATCATTGGAAACCATTAATAACAACTTCTTAGGTAAATGACAACCATTTAGTAGAAAGGGACGATGGCCTGTTTTGTCCCCTTTACTTTCAAATCTTTTCTTTTCAATAGTAGGTAATAAGTATTTTTTTTGTCTCCCAAAACCTTTGTATTGCAGAAGAGGGCCATCCGTTTTATATACAACCTTAGACCTCGCGATTCACTTAGAGAAATGTTTAAGAACATTGACATTTTAACCGTTGCATCTCAATATATTTTAGACTGCATTTTGTACGTGCGAAAGAATATTCATCTTTTTTCAAAAAATCTGAATGTCATGGTTTTAATACGAGAAATAAACATAGACTCGCGGTTCCAAATCTAAAACTCCAAAAGATTAGTAGTTCATTTGTAGGACTAAGTATTAAAATGTATAACAAGTTGCCACAAATGTTATTGACTTGCCAATTCATAAATTTAAAACACATGTAAAAGCCTGCTTAATAAAGAAAGGATACTATAAAATTGTAGATTATCTCAACGATAAGGATTCATGGGTATAATGATCCCCATGCCACATTTTTATTTTCTTGCAGTATTTTAACACTGAAATTATTATTATATAAATTTTAATCAATTAAGCATTGAATTTAATTTTATATACAAATTAAGTACATTTACTATTAATGATTAATAATAATTGACAAGATACTATCAACCTGTTATTGTACACCACGTCCTACAGTTTATTAGTATTTAATTATATACATACTATTTTTTGTATCTTATGAGGAGAATTGGAATGGTCATGCACGCTCAAACGTTCCTGAGGTGGTGGCGCTATGTGGCGGGTCATTACATTCCCTCTGATATGGTTGAGTGAAATGATGGCTGACACATACGTCATACTTGTGTACAGGTGCCGCCTCTGGGACTGGTCTGCTCTGGTTTACCTCATTTTTAGCTTTTAACATTTTCTTCATCTTGAGTAAGTATTGGACTGTAGGAGGTGGTATGAGGAAAACTTTGTAATAAACATTTTGGCGATTAAAAAGAGTAACTGGCGAGTTTCTTGCCGGATCTTCTCGTCAGAATCAACTTTCCGATACCGGTGGTAGAATCGCATTATGTCTATTTATTTTTTAGTATATCTTATGTATCAAGATATATATTTAATTTCATTTAAATCATATATATTATCTTTAAATAGTTTTAAATATTTTCTTTATGTATGACGATTTGTAAGTGCTGTGTACAAGCCTATGCAAATAAAGAATATTTGACTTTGACTTTGACTTGACCTCTCAGGGGCGTTTCTTGACATATTGGGTATGATAAGCGGAAATAATGTAGTAGCCAGATCAGCTGGCTGTTATCAAAAACAGGGCAATTTTGAAATCCAGTGGATCAATTAATAGCTGCATTCCAGTGAGGGGCCGGACCAACATATTATACAAACACCGTGGTTATGGCATTTGGGCATGTTTGATTAGATATTTAATTCATTCAATAAATATGTTACTACACCATTGTAGTAAATCACACTTTCGTATGAGTGCAGACTCATACGAAAATATTATGAATACATTTGAAAATTACTTAAGTTTTTTGGAGAGTTGGTCAAAACTGGATAATTTAGGTACCGGTGAACTTTTATTAGGTTGGTAAACACTTCGTATGAAATCATCTTAATGTATTGTTTAGAATTAGGTACCTACGTAGGTAGGTATTAGCTAAAGCCATTTGGAGTAAACTCATAGTTTGAGATTTAGTGATACAAAACTGAATTCCTTCCACCGAAAGGATTGAATTGAATTAATAAAGAAAACTGTAACCGAGTCATGCCATTATCAATGTTTTACACTAAATAATAATTATTACACTGACTTCTTATGAATTTTGAATCTTTGAAGCCATGCATAAGATGCGTCACTCTTATCCATAAAATGTAAACATTGAGATTTCTTTTATATGACCTAATTTCAAAAACATAACAGTTGAAAGTAATCGCAAAGCTTATTTACAGTAGTAACTCTACTATTCTATGTAAAAAGACGCTAAATCACTGTGAAATTTTGAATTGCTTTACCTTAATCTTACGAACACTTGGATGTTCTGATTTTTGTCCTTCCTGCATGGCTTTTCCGACGTCATCTCGACACAATACACATACAAAAATCACAAATAACTTTTTCAACACAATATCCACGATTTAATGGCAAATACACGAAATAACTAGGTCATTAATTTATATTTTTATCAATCAACAAGAAATTCGTTGACTGATCGTTGGACTTCAAACAAAATTCAAATTTCGTTTTGGTCAGTGTTGTCATCTCAAAAAAATATATCCCACAGATAATATCAAAAATATCACATGATGGATACTACAAATACTAACGAGTATTTTGCAATATTAGTAAACACGTGTAAGCGCATAGCATACAAATAATAAGTAGGTAACTTGCAAATACACATTTAACTAAATTAAATAAATAAATAGTTCGTAATGAACCTAAAATATTTTATTTGCACTATACTGATCAGTGGCATCTACCGTTAATAGAATACATTATTAACGCATTTGATCATACTGTGCTAACAACCGCCCTCCTGCGCTACGTTGTAGTATCGTCTGTCACTACTAGGTGGCGCTTTTAAGCACTTTTACTTAAATCTTAGTGGAACTAAGTTATTGTGATGAAAACCAAGTATGTAAATGTAGTACAAAACGAGTTTTTTTACATTATTATTTTCTAATAGTATTTTGAGAAAGAAACAAAAATCTTCTGATATCCTTCAATCAGATTAATATAAGTATGTAGGTTTTTCTAGGTATGTACATACATAGGATTGCATACACCCGAGGCATATTCCAATAGCCTATCGCGTGGGAAAAATCCGCTAGATGGCGCACTGTTAAACTGAGGTCTAACTTCAATTTCATTGGTTGTTTAGTAACAATTGACATCTCACATCAAAAATAACCAAGCATCGTGTAGATGGACCTCAATTCTACAATGCGGATTATTCACATGCGATAGCCCCCATTGAGAAGAGTAGGTATAGGTACGACATACTTACCACCTAACTAAGTAGGTACCTAATTTCATATTGGAAAAATCTCAGTTCACTGTGGATTTGGATATTCTAATTAGAAAATTTAATGTTCGTATCGAAGTACAGACTCGTTAAGTTTTATTAAGAATGTACAGTTTCAACACTCAGTCATACCGATGAGAAAAATGGCGTTCATTTTTGATCTCCAGCCGCGAACGCGCCATAAGTGACTTCACCATTACAGATGACGTTTTTGCGCACACGCTCATTACACCATTTCCTCCCGCACTTTCTTGAGCAAAAATTAAACAACGCATAATTCTATCCGTACTTATGTGTTTTTGTCTCTTTTACGGCTTTATGGCGGTGGCCGCACGGTTTTTGCGCGGCGGCAGTCGGCGACTTCCCAGCCTCTCGGACTTAGCAAAAAGCTGCTGTGCCTCGATCAGGAATGCCAACAAAAACCCCAACCCCGCAATAACAGCCGCGACGATGAAATACTATGAGTTCCTTCGCGTTTTTACTCATCTGCAACTTTTTCCGGCTGCCATTTGCATTGCCCGCCATTTTGTAGTTTTTCCCGCGCGCGCGTTCCCGAAATTGCGGCGCGCAAAAAGTAGCTGATGAAATTCTTGTTTCGGAATGGGCATTTATGTATAATGATATTTTTGGGGATCAGCCAGAAAATGGACGAGGGGAAATGGGTTTTGTATCTATTCAATAATTTACTTTAGGTGTCTTCATCCCTACAAATTGTACCAATGGTTTAAAAAAAAATATTACAAGCAACAAATGAGAAAACTGTTGATAAATAATCACCAGATAAAATAGTCGTCGTCTTTATCATCATCATCTTCACTTCAACAGATTTCTATGCGGCTTTACTGACCTACGCTAACTATATCTGGAGGCACGAAAGTATAGCGATGACCGTTATTTTGCGCACTTGTAAAAAAGAAGACTTTCTATCAAAATTGGTTTCTGCGCACTCAAGGTCATAACTACACTTTCTTGCCTCGGACTATCAGCCGGTTTCTGAATTGAGAATTTGAAGTTAAGCACTACTTAAGTACAAACTTTGATAGTTGAGCCATAGTTCAAATGTCAAAGTTTGTACTTAATTAGTGCTCAACTTCAAATTCTCAATAGGGTATTTGACTAATCTCAATATAGTAAAAACTATTTATACTTTTCCAAAGTACTGGTAAATAAGAACCAATGGCCAAAATTTTCAGTTTAAAATATAACGTCTAGCTGGTTTTATGAGCTTTCAAAGTTTTCATGGGCAAGTCCATTTTTAAAGTATTACAATTTAAAAAAATAATTATATCATTGAACTACCCATACATTTTCCACCAACTTTTATTATAAAACCATTTACTTGAACGAAACATTTGATATAGCTACCAAACAAAATTTACTAGACGCGCATACAGGAATACAGGATACGAGCATGTGACGTCACTCGCCTGTAGCCATTTGTATAGAGCGTTTTTGGGCTTGCCTAAAATATGTGCTCTTGAAGGTCTTTTGATTAAACACATAAAAAAATTTAGTCAAATACCCTATTCAGAAACCGCCCGTATACCTTCTAACTTGCCTTACTTACTAATATTTTCAAAAAAACAATGTTGTTTAGAATGGTTGGTAAGACGTGGTTAAAGGGATGTAAATGTAAGTACACAGATACACCTTGTATCTCGCAAACCCTTTAAAAACCTATAACTAAAGCAGATTTGAACCCGTAAGACATTCCTATGAGGAGTGCCGCAGGGGTCGCTTTTTCCCAAAGCTTTTTAATCTCCATTAGCATTTGTTATACACAACAGTACCTAAATGGAATTTTCTAATGATCTGTTAGATAAAAACTGTTTCCATTTAATTGCTTTTTCTTGTGGAGAAGGACAGGACTTGGCAAGAATTTTGCATTGCTAAGTTTACAGTGTCAGAAGAACCGATGCCGATGGTAAGTAAGCGATTGTCGCCATGAACTTGGGCGTACCTAGGTTCTAGGCCAGACGGGGGCAAATCGTATTTTTTACAAGCTAGGTACATCCTGAACTGGTGATGACATACGGAACTGAAACGTGGCCGCTTACAATGGGCCGCTTAAGAAGGCTCAAAGTCACTCAGAGGGCAATGGAGAGGGCTATGCTCGGAATCTCCTTGCGTGATCGTGTCAGAAATGATGAGATCCGCAGGAGATCTAAGGTCACGGACATAGCCCAAAGAATTGCGTGGCTGAAGTGGCAATGGGCAGGGCACATTGCGAGGAGAACAGACGGCCGTTGGGGTGGAAAGGTCCTTGAGTGGAGGCCGCAGCCGTGGCAGGCCTCCCACCAGGTGGACCGACGATCTGGTGAAGGTCGCGGGAGCCCCTTGGATGCGGGTGGCACAGGACCGATCTGTGTGGAGAACTTGAGGGAGGCCTATGTCCAGCAGTGGACGTCTATTGGATGAAATGATGATGATGAGGTACATGATCCTACCTAGCGCGTAGTATAGTATGGATAACCATACTTCCATAGTAAATTATAAATGGAAAAGTGTGTCTGTCTGTATGTTTGTCTTTCTTTCTCGGCAAATCGGAGGGACGAGTTGACGTGATTTTTTAAGTGGAGATAGTTGAAGGGATGGAGAGTAACATAGGCTAATTTTTGCCCCTCTACCCCGAATTTAACGCGAGCGAAGCCGCGGGCAAAAGTAATAGTAAATAATAAAATAGATTGTATGTTTTTATTTAAATTATTTATCTAAGTATTGAAGTCTTTTTTTGTGATAGGTGGCAGACGAGCAGACGGATCACCTGATGGTAAGAGATAGACACCTGCAACCCCAGTAGAGTAGGTATAAGTGTGCTGCCGAACTTTGACCCCTTCCCCTCAAATGGTTTATGAATAAGTAATTCATTTCTATCGATAAAAGTACGGACGTCAACATGATAATTACATTCAGTAATAATGTAACTACATATTATATGACTTTGTATGAGTTGAAATAAATGATTTCTATTCTATTCTATTCTATGATCCAGGAGGGCAGCTGCCCTCCACTGCCCCCTGGGTATAGCTGGAGGCACGAAAGTACCTATAGCAATGAGCGTTATTTTGCGCACTTGTTAAAAAGAAGACTTTCTATCAAAATTGGTTTCTGCGTACTCAAGGTCATAACTACACTTTCTTGCCTCGGACTATACGCTCATGGCCGTGGACACCAGTGGAGACAAAAGTGCGTCATCAACCTTTCCCGTCCTCTGAGTTGCCTCGGTCTTCTTTTAACCTGAATAGGCTCCACTGGAGTGATACCACGGCCTCATCGGAATAAGGAGTGAAGCAGCGCCTGTTCTGTTTTTCGACGAGTGAGTTGAGAACACCGGATGACTAATTTGGGGGAAAAAAAGGTTGGCAGCGCACTTGTGACTCTATTGGAGTTGTGGGTGTCCTTGGACGGCGATGATTGCTTAACATCATGTGATCCGTTTGCTCGTCTGCCACCTGTTAAATAAAAAACACGTTTAGTTCATTACCTACAGAGGCGATGTGTGGTCGTACTTAAATAAAACATTTATTATGTTCCATTCTAGAATGTTAGTTTTATTTTTTCGTTGAGTTGACATTATTAACTACCTAAGGATGCAAAAACGGGAAACTTTTAGTGAAATAAAGTTTTAATTAAACCGTTTTTAACACCATTTAAAGCGATAAAGAATAAATAGACTATAAAAGGCCATATCTGACTACGTGCAGAGCATTTCTTGCACAAAGTTGCAAAAGGAAGTTAATAAATAAGAAATATTGCGCATCTGTCACTTAATATAATTATGTCACATTGATAGGTGCTTTACATAATTCGATTGTTTTATTCCAAACATGGAAGAACTGTGAGGGGTTTTAAAATAACTCTTAATTGGGCCATCTTACTACCCATGCGTGGTTTCATTAGCTTATCAACAAATCCGTATCCGTTATTAGCTGTAGGTCATAGAAGAGTCATAGAAGAAGAAGTCATAGAATTTAATGTTAATATTGTAATAAGAGCTGTGGATTTTGAATAAATGAAAATAAAATAATAAAGTAAAATAAAATAAAAATGTAGGTAAGTGTGTGGAACGCTGCTCGATTTAAATGGTAATGGGGGTAAAAGGTTGGCAGCGTTGTGACTCTAATCTACTACTACTCTAGTGGTGTTGTGTCTATAAGCGGCAGTAATCACTTACCATCAGGTGATACGTCTGCTCATCTGCCACCTATCACATAAAGAAAAACTATTTCAACAACAAATTTATAATGGTGCGGGATTAGAACCAGCGACTATTCTCAATTAGTTTTTTCAATACCAATACTAAAATTGCTACCTATTTCATTTATATTTATTGATTAACTGTGGGAGAGCCACGTTTCGGCATGAATGGGCCGGCTCGACCGGAGTGATACCACTGCCTCACAGAAAATTGGCGTAAAGCAGCCCCTGTGCTGTGTTTCGCCGAGTGAGTGAGGGTACCGGAGGCCCACCCGGGGGGGAAGGGGATAAAAGGTTGGCAGCGCACTTGTAACTCCACTGGTGTTGCAAGTGTCCATGAGCGGCGGCAATCTTACCATCAGGTGATCCGCCTGCTCGTCTGCTACCTATCACATAAAAAAACACAAACAACACACAAACACAATCCCATTTTCCTTTCATCAACAGTTTATTCTTTATCCTCGCAAAGACATAAAAACGTCTCTTTATTTTTACAATTTCCCCGTCCCCCTCCCATTTTCCTTGCGACCCTCCCTCACGGCTGAGGGGGGGACCTTGAACCCGCCGGGCCCTCTCAGGGTCACGACCTCTGTCCCGAGCCCTTTGTGTAGGTAGATGTTGTAGATACCTTCGTATGTTAGTCAAGGTTGGGGTTTCATGTGATCTGTCTACTTTATATGTAACTAGCGGCCCGCCCTCACTTCGCTTCGGGACAATAATTCAGAAATGAACCAATAGATGGCGCTGTGCTCAATTACATCTCGCAAGCGTTTCGTGTTTTCGGTTTACCTATAAGCCTTGTCGTTGTCTATAAAAGTTATCTCTTTATAAATAGTATAGAAGATAGATTGCAACGTGGGCCCTCCTCTACTTATCATGAGGCCTGAGGTCAGCCTAGCCAATCTACTGAGCCAATATATTAAAAAACATAAACTAACTAACTAACTATTATATATTATTATAAAATAAGTACCCATAACAACATGGTTTAGGGATATTTCAATAGAAATAGAAAAATTCTTTATTCAAGTTAGGTCCATACAGAACACTTATGAATGTCAAAACATAATATAATCTACCACTGGTTCGGAACGTCGATTTTAAAAATAAAATAAATGCGCCAGCCAAACACACCAAACAACCTGGTCTCAAACTAGGGCAACCCCTGTACTATGAGTACCAGGTGACGATAATTAACTGGGGGCGACACTTACAGCCAAGAAAACTTAGAAAACGTAGTTTCCTAAATTGACTTGACTGGGAATCGAACCCGGGACCTTTTTCGCTTCGGGCGGATACCTTATTCACTGCGCCATCGAGGCCGTCAGATTAAATCTAAATTTATAACAAAAAAACAACTATTATCTACCTAACTTTTTTTAAGACAATAAAACCTTGTTAAATCTAATCTGATAAATCAACTTTTAGATAAAGTTAAATTTAAAAAACTTACTTAGAAGTAAAGTAAAGTAAAGTATCAGCCTATATACTGTTCCACTGCAGGGCAAAGGCCTCCATCATAGAAATCATGTTGGGATTAGGCTTAATCACCACGCGTGCCTATTGCGGAATGGTGATCACAAACTCGAGCTATATTCGAAAAATTCGTAACATACTTTTGGGATTCTGTGGGTAACTGTGAAACAAGCCGCATCGGCTGATGCAATCCAAAGATTTTAATTAGTATCTAGTGGTTTTTAGTGTACAAATTTGGTGTTACTTTGTGCAGTGAAGTGCCGCAGGGTGATATTAATAAGAATCATTGAATTGTGTCGTTTTAACACTGCTATTGTGTGTCGAGTGAGTTGTCACGTGAACAATTGCTTTGACCTAATAGAGTCTTAAAACCTACGGCTTTGTTAAAAATAGTCTCCACAGAATCCTTAGGACATTAAAACGCTAAACACCGGCGTTTTATCGAGTGACTGTGACTTCGACTGACTTCGACTGTTGACTACACTTTATCAAACTACACTTGACATTGGCAAATTAAATGTGTCATGAACACAATACAGGCCATTTAAAAAAAAAAAACATACTTTTGCTCGACCCGGGAATCGAACCCGGGACCCCGAGATCACGGCCCGGTACTTAAAACGGGGCGTACTTAGAAGAATGTAACATTAATAAAATCCGTGGATAGATTACCACCTCCACCACCTAAGACTCATTTGGCACATCTGCAGCGGTTCTGCATACTCAAAAAAGTGTCAATAGCATACCATTAACAAAGTCATTACAAAGTCATTACTCGCAAACCGAAGGAAAACTGGTTACCAAGATTTCCCACACCAAATATAAAGCAACAAGCTCAACTATTTTTAGACAAATCACATATTCTACCGGACTAATCCCACGCTCGTATTCCGCTTAATCCTTTTCGAATTTTCCCTTAATCAGGTTTCCCTGAGTTTCCACAAAAAGACTGTAAGGTTCCCACACCATCGCCGTTAGAGCATCATCATATCGACATATTTCCAGCGAGACGACGTCACTGCAACCTTTCACCAGGCGAGGAAAAACCTACACTGCCTTAACCGTCGCTCGGATATTATTTACAGAAAAACCGAGGCCACGAAGTGAGCGGGTGATAAGTATAGATCAAACTATCATATATCATGACATGACTGAAAAGGGGGTGGATGATACGATGACGAATGACAGGGACGAATGGAAGAAGAAAACATACTGCGCCGACCCCAGATAACCTGGGAACAGGGAAGGGAAATGATGATGAAACTATCATATCTACGATCCTAACGTTTTTTATATCACGACGAGGGAACGGATCACCTGATGGTACCTAAACCATTGCCGCCGCTCATAGACACCTACTACAAAAGTAGAGTCACAAGTGCGCTGCCAACATTTAATCCTTTCCTCCCAATTGGGCCTCCGCTACCCTCATTTACTCGACGAAACATAGCTTAACAGGCTTGGAACATGATCCAGATCTTCAAGCCTATTCAAGAGTGAATAGGCTTTATACGGGAAAATGATCCACCTTAAACCTCATCTACCCTAGACATCAGGTAAAGTGAAGTGTCGATGGCAAGAATAGAATACCTATTGGTATATTTCGTATAGGTACGTATATACTGTCTAACTGCAGGGCAAGGACCTCCATAATAGAAATCAAGTCATCACTACTGATGGGGTTAAGCTTAATTCACCACGCTTGCCTAATGCGGATTGGTGATCACAAACCCGAGCTATGTTCGAAAAATTCGAAACATTTTTTTGCTCGATCCGGCAATCGAGCCCAGGTCCCCGAGATCACCCGAGAAGACCAGCTTGAAGCAGCGCCTGCGCCGTGTTTCGTTCAGTGAGTGGTGGTACCGGAGGCCCAATTGGGGGGAAAGGGGGTTAAAGGTTGCCACCGCACTTGTAACTACTAGTGTTGCAGGTGTCTATGAATTGGCGGCGGCAATCGCTTACCATCTGGTGATCCGTCTGCCACCTATCTACTATCTATACTATTTATAAAGAGGTTAATCTCAACACGTGCGCGATGTAATTGACTCCCAGCGCCATCTATTGGTAGACAGTGGAACTACTTTCCCGAAACGAAGTGAGGGCGGGCCACTAGTCACATATAAAAAAGTATTTCCCAGCCTTCGCCTCCCGCTGCCGCCATGGCCTCAGACCCGGCAACCACTCTCAGCGCCGCGGTTTCCCACGGTGACCGGCCGCCGTCCACCACCGATCATTATTCGCGTTTTTAGGCCCACGCCGGAGAAACTCGCGCGCACGTTACTTCTTGTGATTTTCCAAGTTTTTCGCCCATTTTCTTTCATTGAAAACAAGGCAAGCCGTTACAACAGGACTTGGCTAAACGAGTTCAGTTTGACTGGCCGGATGGCGCATTTGGGAGACCCTGCCTCATACGGCAAATGTGGGTTCGATGCCCAGGACAAACATTGGTGTGATGAACACTTGTGTTTTTTCACTGTCTGGATGTTATAGCTGGAGGCACGAAAGTATAGCGATGACCGTTATTTTGCGCACTTGTAAAAAAGAAGACTTTCTATCAAAATTGGTTTCTGCGCACTCAAGGTCATAACTACACTTTCTTGCCTCGGACTATACTTAATATGTTTTTATTTAAGTTACTATGTAACACAAGTCAATATTATTCGATGTTGTGAGGAGAATTGGAAAAGTTGGGAGCGCACTTGTAAATCCATAGGTGTTGCGGGTGTCCATGGGCGACGTCAATCGCTTGCCATCAGGTGATCCGTCTGCACGTCTGCCATTTATCACATAAAAAACTTTAAAATCTATATCCAACGATCGAAGATAGACATCCGAGTGGTTATGATGTGACAAGACGAAATAATCCAAGTACTTAAGGTTGCCTGGAAGAGATCGCTCATAATAGTGATAAGGTCGCCTTTGTTGTACATTACTCCTGTTAAAACTAGTTTTAAGTTTTATACCTGTTTTGTGTGCAATAAAAAGCATATTCATTCATTCATTCATACTTAGGTACTTACTTATTTACACGCTACATCTTAGACCTCATTGTCACTCTCCATCAGGTGAGATGAGGTCAAGTGCAATCCCATCTTATATAAAAAAAAACACTACCTAGGTACTCGTACTTTATGCATTCATGTTCTTGGTAGAGCACCTACCGAATGACATAGTTATTTTTGTACATGCTACCTAAGTCTATGGTATACTATCTCCTTGGAGTTTAAAATTTTTGCCACCGCTTCAAAAACTTTTGGCACAAAAACTCGGGCCATCTCGTGAGGGGAGCAAATTAAAAATGATAATCAGACGAAGCTTAATTCCGCTAAGAACCGAAAGTTGTTCGAGGAAACGATAAAAAGCCCAGTTTGCCGAGTCGCTGGCAAAAAACTATGCCACAAACCTGGGGTTGCCAGAGTCTGGAATGAAAGGTAACTTTTGTGACAGTGAATTCTTAGCTATTAGGCTCTTTTTATTTTTAAGATTTCTGAAATCTTAATCTGTTGTTTTTTTTATATAAATTCTTACAATATCTCATAAACTATATACATACGCTAATGTGAAACTACTCTATCTGTCGCACATAGAGACGTCATTTAGCCTTAATGTTCATTATCTTATTTAAGTATTTATGCGTACCTATTGAAATAAGAGTCAATATTTTTTGTTTAGTGAAAATCAAAGAAGTTGACAGCTCTGAGTACGGCAATGAAATGAAAATGAAATGAAATATTCTGAAATGAAATGAAATATTCTGAAATGAAATGAAATATTCTTTATTCAATTAAGTCCATATAGAACGTTATGAATGTCAAATATTATGTAAGCTACCACTGTAGGCAGTATTGAATAGTTACGAAAACTGTATTATTTTCTAAATGTTGGCACCCAGAACCGAGCAAGGCGTCTGAATATAGGTTAAATATAATTTAGGCCGAATTACGGGTTGTGGGATTGGGTCTGGATCGTAAACGCAACCCCGCCGTCAGCTTTTGCCTTTTTTGTGCGTAATGCTGTTACTGTAAAGAGGCCATTTTGTTATTTTTAAATTAAGTTCTTTGGCATAAACTAGTGGCCCGCCCTCACTTCGCTCCGGGACCGGAACTCCGAAATGAACCAATAGATGGCGCTGTGTATAAATACATCGCGCAGGCGTTTCGTGTTTTCGGTTTACCTATAAGCCTTGTCGTTGTCTGAAGACGTTATCTCTTTATAAATAGTATAGAAGATAGAAGAAGATAAATAATATAAATCCTCCGACCGATATTCGACTACGGCGACCAATCTTAACAATCAGCCATATACGCAGGATATTTATCGTGCTAAAGTGTAAGAGTATGCGCAAACGCGGATGCAGTCTCTATTTCCACTTAATTCGATGGGACACCATTATATCGAGATGAGATTAGGCGCAGTACCAATGGCTAACGCCCCGTTGGTCGAGTGGTTTAAGTACCGGGCCGTGATCTCGGGGTTCTGGGTTCGATTCCCGGGTCGAGCAAAAAGTATGTTTCGAATTTTTCGAACTTATCTCGGATTTGTGATCACCAATCCGCATTAGGCAAGCGTGGTGATTAAGCCTAATCCCATCATGGTAGTGATAACTTGATTTCTATGATGGAGGCCTTTGCCCTGCAGTGGGACAGTATATAGGCTGATACTTTACTTTTTACTTTTACCAATGGCTTAACTTTTCGAGACACGAGCGTACTAGACCACCAACTTCCAGACTTCGGGCTGACATTGAGCATTTCTGAACAGAAAAACTCAGGTACAAGTTTTTAGCCCTACTCGGGGATTGAACCCGGGACCCCAATCGCAACTACCCACTGCGCTACCGAGGCAGTCCTAATCATAGTTAACAAACATCGGAACAGATACGATCACCTGATGGTAAGGGATTGCCGACGCCCATAGACACCAGTAAAGACAGACGGAAGTCATTCTCGCCGGGGCCAGGCCTGTCCCACTCCGCGTGTAGGTATCGAACTTGCAAGTACATGCGGCGTCCCCTCCGGAGGGGCAAATTATTAGAAAATCACGAGCGAGCGGCGACGCACGCGCGATAGTTGCTTGCGATAGAAAGAGAACGCACTTCTAGGTATGAATAATGGTAGGCATTGAACGCTGGGCGGTCGGAATTTCAACGTTATGTTATGGTAGCCTGAGTCTTCATTTCCATAAACGGTTTTTAGGAGTGGACTTTCTGTACATGTACTTATTAAGTATTCTGTGCCGGGGCGAAAGTACGGGCCTCGAGCCGAGGCTCTTTGCCCTGGCTGCTTCTCCTGGCCCTGCCGGGTCCAGGGTGTGTTGGAGGTGGGCCGCGAGGAGTGGTGCCTCCTGAAGCGGCCGTGCTTAAGCAGGCTAGTCAAAAGTCCTGTCAAGTCTCGGTGGTCTCTGGGTTTTCAACACCAGTAGAGTCATAAATTTGCCCCCCAACCTTTTCAGAAATCAGAAATCAGAAATCAGAAATCATTTATTTGCCAGAAAAGTGGTACAAGGGGTGGTATAAAATAAATATTTAAAGTAGCTTAGCACAATTCACCAGACACTGGCATGCAAAATTAAAATTAAAATTGATTGGAAATGTATAATAATTACAATGTCAGCTTTTGCGATTACAACAAATACCTAATTATAATTAATTAAATATTTTATGTCAGTTAAAACCATAATTTATGTCAGTGAATACAAAATAATGTCAAATATAAACATTCACAATATACAACTAAAAAGAAAAAAAACATTAAAAAGGAATCCATTCCTTTTTCTCGAAGAATTGGAAATATTCTTCTGTTGAGTAAAAGCATTCCTGCGCTAAACCATTCCGTTAATTTCTTTTAAAACAATTTTAGCCCCTGCTTCCCCTGATTGGGCTTCCGGCACCCTTACTCACTTGACGAAACACAGCAGACTGCTTCACGCTGGTGTTCTATGAGGCCGTGACATCACTCCGGTCGAGCCGGCCCATTCATGCCGAAACCTAGCCCTCCCATGGTAAATACTATCACTTATTGAGTGGATCACCTCACCTTCACCTTGTTTCAGGAACCTTGTTCCTTTCTGTGAGTAGTAGTTCAAAACTATGACCGATAGATGGCGCTGGGTGTTGATTGCATCGCGAAAGTACTTTGTGTTTTCCTTTTACCTATAAGCGTTGTCGTTGTCTTTTTATAAATAGTAAAGGTTGGTATACTTAGTTTATTAGGTAGTGTAAAGTCATTCAATCCCTATGGTGACGATCTCAATGATGCTGTGGCTATTGTGACGACCCGTTTAGCGCATTGGTTTGAGCGCCGGTTGAGACGTAAGGGTCGCGGGTTCGATTCCCGCACCAACACAAATGTTTGTTGATGAAACAGATATTTGTGTTGGATCTGGGTGTTTGTGGTTCCTTCGTTGTATCTGGTTTCCATAGCACAAGGGAAAACCTTAGTTTGGGGCCAGGACAATGTATGTTTTGTCTCAATTTATTTATTTATTTATTGTGTGGGGCCTGTCTAGGTCCCTGCTCCCGGTCGGGTCAAGTTTAAAAAAAACATTTTATGTAATAGATTTTCATTTGGTTCTTTTAATTAATTCCGATTTTCTTTTATTATTATAAGTAGGTATTTAGTAGGGTCATCATCTTTTTTATTTTTTTGTCGATAAACACGGTCCTGTCCTTGTCGATAAATAGATAAAACAGATTTTAATTTGTTACAACAGCAATACCGTAATCAAATAAACCGTTAATAACAGTAAATTGTAGCGCAATCTTTCAAAAAACTTTACAAAGTTTTAGTTAAAAGTTTTAAACATACCGGATTCAAACTACAGCACATAGACATAGGTAACAAAAAAAAAAACAGTGATTTTTTTGAGCTAACAACCTTAAGTACTCTTATTAACTTATTGACGAAGTTAAAAGTTTTTAACTTGGGCTGGTTAAGTTCATCACAAAGTTTAAGCGCGTCTCACCGGTCGATAACTATAGGGACGAATTTTAAGTAATAAAAAGCGGTCCCCTAGCCCTACATAACCCACACATTAACGTTTCGTAGGGTTTATGTTCTTTTTTATGTACGCCAAGGAAAACAGCTACGGAGCCGTGGGGCCACGTGGGGACCCCTGTGGGGTGCTGGGCGGGGCGATGCAGCTGCCTGCACCGTAGGACTCCGGCAGTCGAGACGCGAGCGTCTCCACGCTACGTCACGGCTACACAACCGCAAAACAAAATTACGAAAAATAACCTATTATTCCGAAATCAAATATTTCGTGACTCCGTGCTGATAATAAAAGACCTATTTTTTTGTCTGTGTTTCTAAAACTTTTTTTTTAATTTTATTTTCGGCCAGTGTTGCGAAAATTTTGTGAAGTTTTTGAATTGGCGGGTGTCGGGTTGATGTGTGCGAGCGAGAGGGGCGATATGGAGAGCTCGGGCGAGGAAACGGGACGGGGCGTGCCGCCCGCGCCGCACACCCCCGTCGCCCCGCAGCCCAACGGATCCAATAAGATCATTGGAAGAAACGTGAATGGAACCAGTAAGTCACCTTATGAAAAATTTATAGGATATTAAAAGTTTATTACGAAGTACTTAGTAACATACATACTTTTTATCATCTATATTTTATATTAGGTACTTATTTCTTGATGGCTGTCAAGATATCTTACTGGCTCTACTTGAGTAGCATCTACAGCCGCTACTTCTAATTATTATAATATATTAATTATATTCTCTGTCTGTGTTTAATTACATAATTTGTATGCCTAAATAATAACATTAAACTACTGAAAAGTGTTTTAAAATTTGTCAGTTTGTACATTTGGTCTACTAAAATTACAGCGTGGTAATTTTTCTTCATAAGTACTTGTTACCTACCTTAATATCAAACTTGTTGAAAAGAAATTAAGAAAATAGTTTTGATAGTTACCTTCTCAAACAAAAGCACGAAAAATAAAAAAGTTAAACGTTTACACTATAAAAGACCTTAAAAACTTTTCGCTACTGACGTTTGCACAAAAGTTTTTCCGAAAAACTTTTTCGTGAAAATGGCGCGAGTTGGCTGAAGTTTAAAATAAAATAGCTCTTTCTTATTGTCTTGTTTCATGTTTCTATCTACATAACTAGATTGAATCTTTGTGCATTTTATAGAAGAGCAATATGTAAACGTTTCTTATTCTTATTATTTTAATTTTGCTAAATTATTTTCATTACTTGCATTAGCAAGTATTTTATACTTCTTAAATTATTTTATCTTTACTTTTATAGAGTCTACTTAGGTATTTTTTCTTTAAATTTAAATTAAAGCAATAAATTGGGTACGAAAATATTTTTTACGTACCTAGTAAATTTAAAAATGTATTTTAACTGAAAAACACTTTCAAACTAATTCGATCTATTGGTTGTCACTTTGCTTCATTTTGTTGTAGTTGTACATACTTTATAATTGTTTGGGGACATTATTTTAAATAAATTAAAATTAAATGAATTAATTATAAATTAAACACAATGTTTAAAATATCACGAAACATCGAAACTTCTTCTTCATGCTTTTCTTCTTTCGGTTTTCCAGAAAAACCTTCCTGATTCGAACTGAAGAAAATCACTAATAGGTACCACAAATCAATACACCAGGTTATAAGGTCAAATTTCTTCAATTGGTATTGAACTAAACTGGATTGACATAACAGTGAAAATCAATTGAAGAAAGACAGATTACTTAGGTAATATACATTCACTGTTTGTACATCAGCTTGACCTCAAAACAACCAAGTATGTAGCTAAAAACTAAGTTTTGTTTAGATTAATAAACTACGAACAATTTATTTTTTGAAATACACGTAAGTAGTATCTATCCCGAAGAGGGGCCAAGTCTTTGGGCATATTTATGATAGCTGTTTCAATAAAAAGCTATCAGAAATTTACTTTAACAAAGCTACATGATGATTGATTAAATAATTATGTTAATTTAACTTAATTAAGCAATTTAATATTTTTATGATTTCATCTATAAACTACAAGTGAGTTAGAAAGTAGTTATTAAACTTTATTTTCCATTCTTTCCAACTTATTAAATAAAATCCAATCTTTTTTTAATTTACCACAAAAAGGCGCTATTTACCAATCCTCACGGCACATCATACAATAACTTCTTACATGCTCCCATTAAATCCCACGGCATAATTGGATTTCCCCATAATCCATTTCCCCGCTCAAAAACCATAGGCTACAAAAAGGGATTCAAAGAAAGACGCGATGGGAAACGCACCGGTGTTGCTAGCGGTGGGTTGTAACTACCATGGTTAGTTCAATTCATTTCAAAATACCCTCACTTCGCTTCGGGACAGTAATTCAGAAATGAAACAATAGATGGCGCTGTGTCCAATTACATCGCGCAAGCGTTTCGTGTTTTCGGTTTACCTATAAGCCTTGTCGTTGTCTATAGAAGTTATCTCTTTATAAATAGTATAGACTAGCTTTTGCCTGCGGCTTCGCTCGCGTCCCCCACTTCCCTAAAATGGGGAGTTAGATAGGGGCAAAAAGTAGCCCATGTTACTCTTCATCTCCTTCAACTATCTCCACTAAAAAACACGTCAGTTCATCGCTCCGTTTTGCCGTGAAAGAAAGAAAACATACAGACAGACAGACACACTTTCCCGTTTCTAATATTAGTATGAATTTGTAAACTAACTAGTTATTTGTTATGAAGACAAATATACCCTGTAACATCCGTTTATCCACGTCTTCTACCTACTAATTATTTTGAACAACATTTAATTTTGCTCTATGACGTTTAGATTAGGAAATTCGCTCGGTCCGGCTCGCTTTGGAACGGGAGATGCACGACACACTGCCTAGCGCGTAGGTCATCGACCTATACGACATCATTGAAAGCCTATTTATTTGTGCTGTGACGTTGCGCTTGCGCCGGCAACACCGCACCGCGCTCAATTTGCGTTTTTTGCGCGCTGCGTCTGTCTTGCGAGTTTTTGCGCCGAGCTCTAATGTGCAATGTGCAGTGGGAATGCATCTTGATAGTGGTAATAATATTTTTTTGATGCGGATAAAAAATTGAACGAGCGACGTGGATGTAATACTTAAAGGTAAATAAATAATAATAATACATTCTCACAACATCTCTTAGCTTATTGTGTTACAGATGTCAGACAAAAAAGGAAACGCAAATATAATACTTGACTTGAATACGTACTTATATTACACCCAGACACATAACAAACACAAGTGTCACCACACGAATGATTGTCCAGGGTGGGATTCGAACCTACGACCTACGTATGAGGCAGGGTCACTACCAAATGTGTCATTCAGCCAGTCAAACTTCTTATATTTTTAAATTATTTGCTATTTTAAATGTTAGTTCCATTATCTTTTCAATTTGTCTCTTACTAACTAGGAATTAGATATTTAAGCTAAAACTTAGGTATGCTTTACTTACTTTCTTTATTAATCTTGCGACTAGGGGTGAAAATGGGACTTTATTAGTTAGATATTCATATTCCTAATATTAGTCACAAATAAATATTGGTACTTATACCGCCTAAAATCAGAAAATATTATAGTCGGGTAATTACAGTAGGTAAGTCTTCAGACATACCAAATCCTGGTTCATGCGCCAAGTGTAGTACTCAGTTCAAAGCGACTTGGCACTCAGCCGGGACGTCATGTAGAATCAGAAAAGTACTAACGTCTGTAAAAAAATAAAAAACTATCCAAGTATCAAGCGAGCGTGCGCGGCGTACACGGCAAAAACCCTAGAGTACGTAGATGGCGGAAAAACCGTGGAAATCGCGGAAAAACTGCGCTCACACAGACCGGCAAAACCTAGCTCGAGAGTTCTCATACGGATATGTTTATACCTAATAGGTATAAGTGTAAATCCTCACACTAGGTAGGTATTTGGTACCAACGTGTAAAAAAAAATGCAATAATCCTAGAGCGGTGTGTAAACATATACCGCGCAGAGACTCTACTATAGTCTGCCGCAAGAAAGTGTAGTTATGACCTTGAGTGCGCAGAAACCAATTTTCATAGAAAGTCGTCTTTTTTACAAGTGCGCAAAATAACGGTCATCGCTATACTTTCGTGCCTCCAGCTATAACAAAATATGAGCATCCAATGTGTGAAAAAAAAGTCAGCTGTTCCGTATTTTTTTTTTCGCTCATTGGATGGTTATAATATTTTGGCAGTACCTACATAAGTCTTTACACGGTTATGTTTAAACCCTTTTCTTACACCTTGTACAGGGTATCTGTAAACATGAAAAAATGAAAAATGTAAAAATATTTATTGCCAGAAATAACATTTAGCTAACGTATGACCTTAGTCACTTCGAAAATTTTCTTCCGGGCTCTCGGGTCAAGTAAAAAGTGTGTTTCGAATTTTTTCGAGTTTGTGATCACCTATCCGCATTAGTGATTAAGCATGGTGATTAAGCGTAATCCCATCATAGCAGCGATGACTAGATTTCTATGATGGAGGCCTTTGCCCAATGACAGCCTATGAGCCTATAATTTATTGTATGGGGGGTTTAAGGTAGAACATTATTGTTCATTGATGAAAACATGTTTCAATGTTTCCGCTTACACGTTTTAGATAAAAAGCATAACGATCGCTTGTTTACGGACTCCGAGGGCGATCTCCATAATATGCAGATTTCAGACCGGCTGAGGTTTTATTCTTAAGCTATGTTTGGGGGTCTGTGGCTGTAGGGGAAAAACCATGCGACTTGACTTCAAGGCCGGTGGATATTCGCTCAAATCTCGGTTTCGGTTTAAAAAAAATTATCTATACTATTTATAAAGAGATAACTTCAATAGACAACGATAAGGCTTATAGGTAAACCGAAAACACGAAACGCTTGCGCGATGTAATTTAGCACAGCGCCATCTGTTAGTTCATTTCTGAATTACGGTCCCGAAGCGAAGTGAGGGCGGGCCACTAGTTATCTCATAAAAGAACATAGTTCACTTACAATGAGCTTAAAAAAACTTAATTATATTAATTGAAGTAAGTTATTGATGTCTGACATATCACACTTTCTCTAGAATATTTTATCAGTTGACGTATTTCTTCAATTTCGACTTAAAAATGCCAAAAGATTCGCAATCTTTTATATCATTTGGAAGATTATTATACATCTACATTTAGGTACACGCTGTGCCACTGTCTCTACATAAGTATCAGCCTTAATTCCCACTGCAGGGCAAAGGCCTTCATCATAGAAATCAAGTCATTGCTACTATGATGGGATTAGGCTTAATCACCACGCTTGCCTAATGCGAATTGGTGATCACAAACCTGAGCTATGTTCGAAATATTCGAAATATACTTTTGCTCGACTCGGGAATCGCACCCGGGCCGGGACCCCGAGGTCACGGCTCGGTACTTAAACCACTAGACAAACGGGGCGTTGTCTGTTGTTGTTTGTCTCTACATATTCTATACTAATGCATGATTCAGGTCATTTGGTTCACCAGTTTTAGGGTCGCAAAAACCAGATAGCAGTAGCTTTGGTCGGAATTACTCGTTGAGATGTTGATGGACTTATTTATACGATTTATTTTGAGTTAGGTGGCAGACGAACAGACGGATCACCTGATAGTAAGCGATTGCCGCCACAACACCAGTGGACTTTTAACCCCTTTTCCCCGATTGGACCTCCGGTATGGTATTCTTACTTAGCAAAACACAGGCGTTGCTTCATGCCGAATCTTTTGTGAGGTCTTCTGTGGGTCTTCGGTCTTGTGTGATAATTAATAATACTCTTTTGGAAGGGCATGTTAAAGTTTGCACCTTGCTCTGCTGACTGTACCACCAATTAAGATTATTTGTACGGAACCCGTACGTGTGAAGGTTCACGCTTGCCCGAATTTTTTAATAAGCCACCATTCCCATCGCTACATACACCCGGTCACACTTATCATTTGTTATTATATACGGACGGCGGCGGGCGTTTTTGCTCACTGCATTTTTATGCATCCACTTTACATAAAACGGACTTTGTTTAAAGAAACATTAAAAATCACCCAAAAAACCGGTTCCATCTCATAAAAGAACATAGTTCACTTACAATGAGCTTAAAAATAATTATATTAATTGAAGTAAGTTATTGATGTCTGACATATCACACTTTCTCTAGAATATTTTATCAGTGACGTATTTCTTCAATTTCGACTTAAAAATGCCAAAAGATTCGCAATCTTTTATATCATTTGGAAGATTATTATACATCTACATTTAGGTACACGCTGTGCCACTGTCTCTACATAAGTATCAGCCTTAATTCCCACTGCAGGGCAAAGGCCTTCATCATAGAAATCAAGTCATTGCTACTATGATGGGATTAGGCTTAATCACCACGCTTGCCTAATGCGAATTGGTGATCACAAACCTGAGCTATGTTCGAAATATTAATATAACAAACGGGGCGTTGTCTGTTGTTGTTTGTCATATTCTATACTAATGTATGATTCAGGTCATTTGGTTCACCAGTTTTAGGGTCGTAAAAACCAGATAGCAGTAGCTTTGGTCGGAATTACTCGTTGAGATGTTGATGGACTTATTTATACGATTTATTTTGAGTTAGGTGGCAGACGAACAGACGGATCACCTGATAGTAAGCGAAGCGATTGCCGCCACAACACCAGTGGACTTTTAACCCCTTTTCCCCGATTGGACCTCCGGTATGGTATTCTTACTTAGCAAAACACAGGCGTTGCTTCATGCCGAATCTTTTGTGAGGTCTTCTGTGGGTCTTCGGTCTTGTGTGATAATTAATAATAGGTACTCTTTTGGAAGGGCATGTTAAAGTTTGCACCTTGCTCTGCTGACTGTACCACCAATTAAGATTATTTGTACGGAACCCGTACGTGTGAAGGTTCACGCTTGCCCGAATTTTTTAATAAGCCACCATTCCCATCGCTACATACACCCGGTCACACTTATCATTTGTTATTATATACGGACGGCGGCGGGCGTTTTTGCTCACTGCATTTTTATGCATCCACTTTACATAAAACGGACTTTGTTTAAAGAAACATTAAAAATGGCGGGTTTCGGCGGGAAACCGCTGGCATAATACGATTTCTTAAAAAGTTAAGATTTTTTTTTAATCCAGTATTGTTTGGAGTGTACTGTCAGCGACAAAAGTATTAAGTGCAGTCGCCTTACGGTTATTTGGCTCACGGCAAAAATCGGAACTAATCCTACAATTAAAAGTGTCAAGTATTTTTTAAATTTTCACGGATAAGTACATCCTGTATAATTTAAAGTTTAGAATCACCTGTTGAAAAAACATTACCAAAGCCATAACCCAAAGTATGAACTTTATAAAAAAAACAATTGGGGGGAAGAAAGATAAAAGGTAGGCAGCTGTGACCCTTCTGGTGATTCGGGTACCTATCCTTGGGCGGCAATCGCTAATCAGGTGATCCGTCTATTCGCTTGCCATGTATCACAAATAAAAACTGATAAATGTTGAGATGTAATAATTTTATTCTTCTCCACTTGACGCCGTGTGATGATACATTCTAAAACTAATTTATTTACTTTTTTTAGGAAATGAATAGCAATAAGTATATTCACGCTATTGATTTTAAAAAAGGCTTTATAATAAAGCCTAAGCCCATAGAGCTATGGCAATACAAAGCTCTATGTAACTTTGGGAGAGCAATGCTTCGGCATTAATGGGCCGGCTCGATCGGAGTGATACCACTGCCTCACAGAAAACCGGCGTGAAGCAGCCCCTTTGTTGTGTTTCGCCGAGTGAGTGAGGGTACCGTAGGCCCATCGGGGGAAGGGAATAAAAGGTTAGCAGCGCCCTTGTGACTCCACTGGTGTTGCAGGTGTCTATGGGCGGCGGAAATTGCTTACCATCAGGTGATCCGCCTGCTCATCTGCCATCTATCACATTAAAAAAAACTTAGTAAAAAAATAGCTAAGTGCGATTCAGGCTCACCCAAAAAGGGGTTCCGTACCTATAAACATCATAATTTGATGACACTGAGAATTTTGTATTTCTTTTTTAGACAAGAACTTCTTTAGTTTTAAAATCATTAAAAATCACCCAAAAAAACGGTTCCATCTCATAAAAGGGAAATGGAAAATAATGTGGTATTCCCGAAAAATAACTTAATAACTTTCTATTTTTGTCCTGTCGACTGCACAGTGGTTTTTATTTTCAACTTTTTATAGACTTTTCAGTAGGTGGCAATTTTGAGCAATATTTTCAGGTTAGTATTTTTATTACATAAGTTTTTAAAAGTCGTGTACTTACAAACAAATCTTTTTGGATACGAAATGATCACGCTGCATTGCTTCTTTACGTTTCTAAAGTTTAAAGATCATATCATCATTAATACCATCATCATAATAAGTGCGTTAATACTTTTTTATAGCTCTATGACGGACCGCAAGTATTATTGTGCTTTCAAAGGGATATTTGAATGGATTACCAAAACAAACATTTTACGCTTAGTCAAGTATCAGTTAAAGAAACCGTATCACAAAAAAGCGGACTTTTTTCCCCATTCACACTCCCACACACCACAATACTCCAGTATTCAATTCAAATAGAACTCGGTTACGCAAAGATGCGTTCGAAAACGTTCCGTTTTTTGCCTTTTTTCGCCGCTTCTTCCATTCATGCTCCTTTCTCGACAATACTGAGTATGCAAATACGGTTTAATTGTCCTTCTTCGTCTGCGTGCAGCGGAGTGACGCATCTGCCATCAGAGATATTAATTCGATCTGTTTGCCACATCGGAACATAATGACTCGAGTTTTTTGGCTCTGTCTGCCGCGACTCGCCCCCTTTTTTACTAATGAAATATCTCGAGTCGCACAGCTTAGTTTTTCAGCCACCTCTCGTCTCGATAATGCCTCTGAATTTTCATGAGAGCAATATTTATCGTGTTGACGCCGTAGCGTGTTGCTACGTCCTTTCCATATACCCTTTACTTATGTGACAAAAACTATCCCCGACAGCGGGAATATACCTTTATCGTATCGGTATTTTTTTACCGTTGTTAATTCTTTGGATAATGGTTGGAGTCGCCGGAGTCAAATGACGGGTCGCAGTAAGAAACGGTAGGAATTTCAGCGATGCTTGCGCACTCTTTTAAGCGCGTTTTTTGCAAGCGGTCGGTCGTCGGCGGTTCGTTCGCTTTTTTGCGTGTCCCGATGAAAACCGTAATGGCATTTTATCGTGCATAAGAGCGGAGGGAATCATTAATTATTTATAATAAGCGGCTAGCGCCAAATCGGCGGCCATGTTGATTTTTGGGTTCTACGATTTTTTTGTTGCGGCTGCAAGCATACTGCAGGTGACGACGGGTTGACATGCTATGGCAGTTATGGGCTGCATTACTGCACTGTGTGTGAATCCGCAATATATTCAAGGCATGGATATGATTTTTAAATATTTTCAATTTTTCATACTTAGTTTAGATTTGTAGAAGGTATACCTACATAATAGGTATGGCAAAAAAAAACAAAAGGTATCCGACCAGTAAAATATGTCAAGAACTCAAGAATAGGTATTTTGTGGGTCTGACCCCAAATGTTTATGTCAAGTGGAAATTAACGCGCAGGTGACTTGGCCACATATAGGTATGTACAATGCGTGAAGGAAGTCTTGAAAACGGATTTTTGGTGTTTTTTATTTAATACCCTATGATATAAACGGTAAAGGTACCACAATTAATTTAACGACTTTATTGACACATTAAACGAGACACAAAACTGATAAATCCCCCACCGTTTAAATCTTGTAAGGCACAAAAATCTTAAAATCCTTATGACCGGCGCTATAAATAAACCATCATACATGCGCACATTTAACACATAATGACTCGTTTGGCACTTAATTTTTTACTAAAAGCGACACCGATTGGTACATAAGTTAATGATCAACAACCTACTTTCGACGGGCAACAATCGCGCGCAAAAAATCACGCTGACCGACCAATCGGATACGAGAGAATAGACCGCTCGTGACGTCATTCATGTTTTATTAAAAAAATACAGTTTATTCTGTATCTGTGCCGTATTGGTAAGATTTGCTTCAAATCTAATATGGTATTTTTTCTCTGGCCATGCACGGCTTGTGCATTGGCCACTTAGAGCATTAAATTAATGCGCAAAGACTGGCCAGTATCGATTCCATGTCAAATGTAGTGATTTTTTTGTAAATTGAAAAAAAAAGAAACAAGAAAGAAAAAAATATTTGGATCGGAATCAGTAGGACAGGCGGTTCCTTCTTGGATCCGTAAATATACGCCAAAGGTCGTGCGTTCGATCCCCACCCTGGACAAACAATTGTGTTTGTTTAATTTTTGGGTGTTATAATGTATTTAAGTATTATATTTGTGATCCTCTGTAGTCTGATATCTGTAACACAAGTGCTTGAGCTACTTACTACGGAGTCAGGTCAATGTATGAGATCTTGTGTGAATTTATATTTATTTATCATGGTTACTCAATATTTTCTCAACAGAACAAACAAGGACAAAATACTTTAATTACCCCAACTGCAACAGATAGAAAGCAGCAAGTTTCACGTTTACCACCTTGTCAATCGAGTGCATTATTTAAAAATAAAAAATAGCAATAAAGGCAACCTAACATGACCTAAAGTAGAGTTCTTACACGCGACTGCGCGCTAATGACTTGTTCACAATTAACCATTACGCTATTAGCACGTGTTTCTGGACTTTGAACATTGTGTCACGGCAGGCCTGTCCCACTCCGCGTGTAGGTATCGAACTTGCAAGTACATGCGGCGTCCCCTCCGGAGGGGCAAATTAGTAGAAAATCACGACAGTTGCTTGCGATAGAAAGAGAACGCACTTTTAGGTATGAATAATGGTAGGCATTGACCGCTGGGCGGTCGGAATTTCAACGTTATTTATGGTAGCCTGAGTCTTCATTTCCATAAACGGTTTTTAGGAGTGGGCTTTCTGTTACATGTACTATTAAGTATTCTGTGGTCACGGCACGGACGAAAAAAAATGATCTAATAATAGAGGATCTAAGTTCTTAAGTACGATCGAATCGGAGATCCCCCTTTCTCATTTTTGGTTTCATAATTTTTCCGGTTCGACTTCATTGCTGCATATCGAGTGCTCGAAAATTTGACTACCAATTAAGATGAAACTGCTAAATGAATTGCTATACCAAAAATAAAAATTATTCGTACTGAGTAGCTTTTATGTTACTTACTGAGATCAGACAACAGAGACAACATAAATAATTACATCCATACTTACTAATATTATAAATGCGAAAGTAACTCTGTCTGTCTGTCTGTCTGCTACTCTTTTACGCCAAAACTACTCAACGGATTTAAATGAAATTTGGTATACAGATGATCTAGACCCTGAGAAAGGACATAGGCTACTTTTTATTGCGAAAAGGGGGTTGTAAGGGGTTAAAAGGGGGGTAAAAAGTTACTTTTCCACGCGGACGAAGTCGCGGGCGGCCGCTAGTAATTACATAAATACATAATTTATACTCATACACTCCACAAACAAGTGTCCATCACGCGAATGTTTCAATGTTATTTGTCATAATTCATTATCGCCGACTCATTAAACGTTTCTGGGACTCCAACCCTCTCGGAGGGTGAATAAATTCCTCCTTCACATCTACTACTATTGTCTCAAGTATTCATGACAAAAACACAGAAATGTGTACCATTGACATAATGTGGGCAACTAAAGTTTTTTCCGCGCGGCCCGGAATTCGGAGCATCGTGCACTAATGCGTCGCGACTTTAATATTTATAGGGTTTATAAATAATAGTTACTACAAACATGTTTGTTACTTGACGGAAAAACACCTTATAAGTTTCGCGTGTCTTTTTTTTTATGTGATAAGTAGCATACGAGCAGGCGGATCACCTGATGGTAAGCAATTGCCGCCGCCCATGGACACATGCAACACCAGTGGAGTCACAAGTGCGCTGCCAACCTTTTATCCCTTTCCCCCCCGGGTGGGCCTCCGGTAACCTCACTCACTCGGCAAAACACAGCACAGGGTCTGCTTCACGCCGGTTTTCTGTGAGGCAGTGGTATCACTCCGGTCGAGCCGGCCCATTCATGCCGAAGCGTGGCTCTCCCACAGTTGAAAGAGTCCCACAGTTTCTCATAAGAAATTTACATTTCACTTAAAATGAGATACAAAAAGTTATTTAAATAAATAAAATTACAACTAGAAATCATGCACTAGTGCTAGCTGCTGCTATGTATGATTTTAACTGATTTTTAAAGCTGCCGAAGCATTCACAGGCCTTCAAATCATGTGGCGAACTATTGAAAAGCTGTGCTCGTGTAAAAGTTACACGTGTCTGGCTGACTTTGTGTCATAAGCGAAGCGTACGAAGATAAAGGAAAATAAAACGAAGTAACTTACATAACGCTTTAGGCCGCTACGCTACAAAAGAACAATATTCTAATCTATATAAATAAAAATGAATCGTCGTTCGTTAGTCTGGCTAAAACTCGAGAACGGCTGGGCCAATTGAGCTGATTTTAGTTTTAAAATGTTTGTCGTAGTCCAGGGAAGGTCTAAAAGGTGAGAAATTAAACAAAAAGCAGGTGGAACGAAGTTCGCCGGGAGCCACTAGTTTGAAATATAGATGATACCGTTAGAGCCAGTTTACCGTTGGAGAGCCACGCTTCGGCATGAATGGGCCGGCTCGACTGGAGTGATACCACAGCCTCATAGAGGTAGAACAATTTTAAAAAAATATTACACTAAGTTTTAACACAATTATGGGTAGTTTTCCAGGAAGTTCAGACTGTCCTGTCCAAAAGCGATCTAAGAAAACCTTTTGGGAAGAGATTTCATCGTACGGTAATTAAGATAGATAAATGGAATAAGTATAGTATAATATACTTTATTGCACAAAAATCACAACATAAGAACTAGACATAACAGAAATTGAATGTACATTTTCGGCGGTCTTATCGCTTAAAGAGATTTCTACCAAACATCTTTCGGGCAAAGGGCATTTGATAAACGGAATATGTATGTATGGGTAGGTGGTGCATTATTAGAAAAAGGTAGGTAAAGTACCTAATTAATAAATAGGTAAAGATCGCGTTCCAGACAACTTTGGATAGAAAAAAAAAACAGCGTGTTGGCAATCAAATAGGTATAGGTATATATTATTAACTTTGTATAATATAAGTAAGTATGTACCAATTAATCTAGCCTAAATGTAAAAATAATAGCAACTGTCCTTACCACCGAAAGAAAAAAACACACAAAACACTTTTATCTGTCTTATCTAATAAAACTAGAAGTTAGATCCCAAAAGGACTACTACAAAAACCACCTTATGGTCAGTCAAAAAATCTGAATACAAAGAATAACCCTTCTATTTAGGAATGGACTCGATCTAATCTCTTTCCCACTACAGCTGTCTGGGCAGATGTTCACTCCTCAACCCTTGTTTGCACCCCACGCAGACCTTAATGCAAAGATTTAAAGTTCAAAGTTAAACTATTCGGGTGCAACAGGATTTGGGTCCAATCCAGGGTGATTCGAAGGATGCAAAGTTAATTGAACTGCCTAAGCACATGAAGTAGCCATTAAATTCATAAAATTAGAGTTCATATTCAAATGGACCGTCCGCAAATTATTACAGTTTAGGGGCGATTTGTAAAGATACGCAGTTTTCTTAAGATAAGGAGTTAAGGTCTAATTTTGGTGTATTTTTCGATAATTGTATCGCAGAATTAAATGCTTTTTAAAGGAATAGATTTGACATTTTTTTTACATATTGGTGAATCTGTTTTGTATAAATAGTATTGTTAATATTTTTGAACTTTGTTTTCACTCACATAGAATTCAATTTGCCTTAGACCTGATGAAACATTAAATTCCAATAGGTCATTGACCTCAGCTGAATTGATTCATAAACTTATTGATTACATATTTTATTGTTGTTTACTTTCGGACGGACAAGTGATGATTCGGTGTTCTTTGTAATATTGTTAGAGTAAAATATTATGTAGGGATACCCTATCCATCAAACTTGCTGTTGTTATTCAATTTAACATTCAAACGTGACTTTGTGGTTTTATACTTTCATGGTCACTAACATAGACAAGTTTGTAGCATGATTGCTAGTATTGCTACCCTACCCACCCTATTTTTGAGTTTGTAGCATGATTGCTAGTATTGCTACCCTACCCACCCTATTTTTGAGTTTGTAGCATGATTGCTAGTATTGCTACCCTACCCACCCTATTTTTGAGTTTGTAGCATGATTGCTAGTATTGCTACCCTACCCACCCTATTTTTGAGTTTGTAGCATGATTGCTAGTATTGCTACCCTACCCACCCTATTTTTGAGTTTGTAGCATGATTGCTAGTATTGCTACCCTACCCACCCTATTTTTGAGTTTGTAGCATGATTGCTAGTATTGCTACCCTACCCACCCTATTTTTGAGTTTGTAGCATGATTGCTAGTATTGCTACCCTACCCACCCTATTTTTGAGTTTGTAGCATGATTGCTATATTGCTACCCTACCCACCCTATTTTTGAGTTTGTAGCATGATTGCTAGTATTGCTACCCTACCCACCCTATTTTTGAGTTTGTAGCATGATTGCTAGTATTGCTACCCTACCCACCCTATTTTTGAGTTTGTAGCATGATTGCTAGTATTGCTACCCTACCCACCCTATTTTTGAGTTTGTAGCATGATTGCTAGTATTGCTACCCTACCCACCCTATTTTTGAGTTTGTAGCATGATTGCTAGTATTGCTACCCTTACCCACCCTATTTTTGAGTTTCCGATACCCATTTCGGCGCTGTTGCAATACATAGAGTTACGTACACCGTGGCCATGGCGTTTTGCCGGGTTAGGGGAAAACTCGCCCGAAACAAACTCGCCCGCGAATTTCAAGATTTTTTGGCTGGTCACTGTTCTAACCTAACCAATATTTTTTCCTCCAGTCGAGTTTAGTCAGTATAATCATCACAAAAATATTGGTTAGGTTGGGTTAGAACAGTGACCAGCCATTCGCGGGCGAGTTTTTTTCGGGCGCCATTGCAGTTGCGCCGGAATAACTGTTTGAGAGCTTCGGCATGAATGGGAACAGCAGAAAACAGGCGTGAAGCAGCCCTTGTGCTGTGTTTCGCCGAGTGAGTGAGGGTACCGGAGGCCCACCCGGGAGGGGAAGGGATAAAAGGTTAGCAGCGCACTTGTAACTCCACTGGTGTTGCAGGTGTCCATGAGCGGCGGCAATTGCTTACCATCAGGTGATCCACCTGCTCGTCTGCTACCTATCACATAAAAAAAATATATGTAGTATATAAAAATCATAAATAAGCAATCCCGTTGATTAGGTACGTACGTAGGTACTCCATTCAACCAAACAAATGTCCAAAAAAAACCTAATTGGGGTCCCATAGGAAAATAATTCAGAATGTAAATTTAAGACTTACGACTAGATTTTATTTAAGTAATATCTAATTAAAGTGGCCCAACGATGCCACAGAGCAATCAATAAAACCATAAATACTAATATTATAAATGGGAAAGTTTAAGCCTGTATGTTTGTCTTTCTTTCACGACAAAACGAAGCGATGAATTTAAGTAGAGATAGTTGAAGGGATGGTAAGTAACATAGGCTACTTTTTGCCCCTTTCTAACCCCCCATTTTAGGGAAGTGGAGTGCGCGAGCGACGCCGCGGGCAAAAGCTAGTCCAGAATATAAAAGAAAACCCGAGCAAGTTTTTCGCGCCGTTTTCTCCCATAAACCTCGTAGCACCGCGTAGGTTGTACCTACCTAAGTAGATTGACACTTGACATATTTGCGCATTTTGCGCGCGCAAAACCAGTTTATGTTACAGACACATTAAAGAAAAAAAAACCACAACTGTCATTTGACCTCAATACTCACAATAAATCACTCAATACGAAAAATCACTATTCAATACTCGATATTAAACCCTATTCCCGAACAGTAAAGAAAAGGTATTTTACAATGTCACCTTTCGTCGGCAAAGGTAACTTTGTAAAAAGTTGTAATGACAGGATATGAACCGTGAATTCGGGTTTATTGTTTGTTTAAAAAAGTCGGTAAAAACTGTCAGACCGTCATTGTAGCCTCTTTCTTTCGTATATTAAGGTCAATGAAGTTTATTACAGTTGGTGTTAACTTTTTCTAGCTTTTTAATTTTGTAACTTTTGTCTTTTTGTTCGTTATAAGTATTAAATATATTCCGGCTTCGTTAGTACGGAATTCAGGGAGGCAAAAAAGTATGAAGTATGCCATCGTAACGCACTTATATGCCGTAATGGTGTACTTTCTAGAACTAGTTGTTTTTAATAAATATTTGAGGTGTTAATAGATATTAAATGTGTCTTCATTTTAATTTATAAACAATAGGTATCTCGATTACATACATTACGTTAATACATTATTAAAGCGAAAACGACAAGGTTAAGAAGAAGATTAGAAGAGTAAAATAATTAAGATTAAAAATAATTTGTTTTCACGGCAAATCTTCAGACAGGAAGATGAAAAAACTATGAAAGTGTTAACCGATTGATTTTAGACAATAACAATAAATTACGCCGAGAATCCCTGAGGCGAAAGGGTTAACTTTCAATTTCTTCCCTAATTAATTAACGATAGTAACACATGTTTAGACTTCGCCGTTTGTCACGCTTTCCCTCAAGGAATAAGCATAAAATACATTAGTCAACATCTTTAACAACCCTTTGCCACCTGTCGATTTAAAAAAAAACAGTAAAAAAGTATAACGTCAGTTGCTTTCCCGCCTTTTCTGTCGACCACAGAGATTTGTTTTATTTCTTTTTAATTGTCGACTTGGATCACTGCGGATGAGGGCATCCGATTTTTTAAGCTTTAACTGATTTTGATGGCCAACGAATCGGAAGTAACATGTGTCGTTTCGAATCGTCATTATTTTTAATTTTATTGTCGAACAACACTTTTTACGATTCATAAAAGTTTCGAGGAGGTTAATGATTCAAATTTTATTTGTTATTTTTTCACTTCTACCTAGTATCATAAGTCCTACTTACCCCACTTGAAAAAATATTTTACGTCGTAAGACCCAAAAGCCTTTTAAAAGGCATAAGACAATTGATTTTCCATTGTGTTTGCTGTCTAGGCCTTACGAAGTTAGTCTTCAGAATAAATGTTACCTACGAACTAACCTTATATGAGCATGTAAGTTATAGGTAAATGTGTATGTATGGGCTATTGTTACCTACCTATTATATAGCTTAAAGACTGACGATAGATGCTTATTGATTATCTAAAGTTGAAGGAAATAATTATTTTAAGTTTTTAACTTCATACCTGATCATCTACTTACTTTGATTTAATTTCATTATTTTATAGTAATGAAAACCGAATGTTCATAATACCTATCAACTTAAAACTGATAATTTTCTTGACCCAGCGTTGTATCTATTTTTAAAATATTTCATCTTATTATGCATCAGATGTTTCTAGCCCCTCGCGACTTAAGAATACATTACATCTATGGCTAGACCAACTGAATATTAACCATTGAATATCTCCCTTCATTATCACATCTCCCCTTGCTCAAGAACACCTTGCCTCAACTACACACCGTGGTCCAGTACTGGTAAATGAATACTTTTTGTCCATCCACATCCTCTCATTAAACAGTTTAACATCTTCCCGGATGTTTAAAAAATCATAACATATTACAAGGGGTCAGTAATTCCCACAGATACGAATAAACAAAACTTTTAATTCAACCCTTCCGCGTTTTTTTCATAAAAACGTCCCGGGTCCATTCAACCTCTTCCGTGAGAACGTCAAACATGACCATAGATAAAAAATTGTGGAGTGTAAAGAGGTCGAGAAAAAAAGGCAAGATGGGGAGTGGACAGTTGTGAGGGTCAAAAAAGAGGGCATCGGAATGAATAATAAATAGCTTCAGATGTCGATGGATTACGGCTATTATCAGATTAAAGCAAGGTGGTTCATAAAATCCTATAAAAGCTGTATCATAGCAACCTTTTTGAATAGTTTTATTGCTTGTAATGTGGTTTTAGTTAATTTATAAAGTTCTGATAATTATCAACACAAACACGGATTCAAATTTATTAAAAAAAATGATTACATATACAATTACAACACAAACAACAGGCTTCTAATAATCTAAAAAAAAATAATGTAAGACGTGGTGAGTAGGTTATGACCCCATATCGGCTGGCGCGCTCTAGAAAGGCTCTGACTTACTCCACCAGTTCTAACAACATTACCCATTTTCAAAAAAAAAAATAACACCGTTTGTCTTTTTTTTGCTTTACGATTCGGACAATTTTACGATGACAGACATAATTTACTGGAGTAACGTATTAAAGTCAAGAACAACAGAAATCAATCAAAACTTCGCGCAAATCCCATGCAATTATTTTACAAAAAATATTCTGAGTCGCACAGAAAAAGCCCTTAACCCCGCAAGTTATTCTCACGATTCAATCATTAGTGCGCTTTTTCTATAATTTTTTCTTTGATCCCTCTGCCTCGGCCCTCTTCGCTGCATATCCTGGCTACAGGTGGCGGTAAAAAAGTTATTACGACCATAGACAAGAAATCTGGATTCCCGCGTTTTTTGGTGGGTCATGGATGTTTTTTGTTTATTTTGTTGGGTAGCATTGGGTAGCGTCAGTAACGTTGACCTCTGTGATTAGGTAGGAAAAAGGACTTTGACTAGATTCATCATCATCATTTCAGCCAATAGACGTCCACTGCTGGACATAGGCCTCCCCCAAAGTTCTCCACACAGATCGGTCCTGTGCCACTCGCATTCAAGGGACTCCCGCGACCTTCACCAGATCGTCGGTCCACGTGGTGGGAGGATTGCCACGGCTGCGACTCTACTCAAGGACTTTTCCACCCTAACGGCCGTCTGTTTTCCTCGCAATGTGCCCTGCCCATTGCCACTTCAGCCACGCAATTCTTTGGGGTATGTCTGACTAGATTGACAGCTAACATTCAGTGCGCCCTATCGCACTGAATGTATTTTGGACAAAAATTACTAAACGAACTTGGGACGTTGCTGTTAACTGAATTGTAAATATTATAGCCTCAGCCCTTAGCCTATGGGTAATAGAAGAATAGAGAGGTGGCTCGTCTGCCACCTCTAACATAAAAAAATACAAATATAGATAATAGGTTACTTACTTAAATACACTACTAACCTCTACCTAGTACACCCAGACACTTATCAAACATAATGTATTAAACTACATGAAACCAAACTCACTAAATTTAGCGAACGAGATAATTGGGTCTCTTGATTACTAAGTGGGCCATCGAGCCAAATAGATTTTTTTTTTGTATGGAAGCAAGGTCATATAAACGATCTTTAAAAAGTAACATAGTAGGTGCAGTAATAATGATAATGATAATAATGATACCTTTTCAGGCATAATAAGCAATCTAGATAATTGTAAACCTTGTCTGGGACGTGAAGTGAGGTTCTTCAACCCGTACTCATGTCTCCTCTCAACTCTGGCGATGAGGGAGTGCCGCTGGGGTGTAGTCGGTATGCCCTGTCCCCCAGCAGGAAGGTATGCATAAGGAGGCATTCCAAAAAAAAAATATTTAAACCTCTGACACAATTATCTTTTCAACTTTAAATTGACCTTCAAAAATTCTTAAAAAATTATAACAGCCATTTTTCAATTACAAACTAATTTTAATAACTCAAAAAGCCGCAGGTTTGCCCGCGGCGCCACTTAGAACATTTACACATGTTGTTCTAATTGCTACCTGAGCCTCGTAGTTAGCACCTCAGCCCGAGAGGGTAAAGAATTTTTTATTAAAAAATTGTGGAAAAAATATTAATGGCAGTTTTGGCCACCCCTGACAGCGGGGTAAATTGCGGTGGCGTAGGGTTGAGCCTATGAACTAACTGCCTTTCAGAGAAGGTTAATTAACCTTAATGTTCACAAAAGCATTGGTGGAGTGTTTTTTTTTATGTGATAGGACCCAGGCGAGCAGGCGGATCACCTGATGGTAAGCAATTGCCGCCGCCAATGGACACTTGCAACACCAGTGTACTTACAAGTGCGCTGCCAACCTTTTATCCCCTTCCCCCCCGAGTGGGCCTCCGGTACCCTCACTCACTCAGCGTTTAAGTAGGTACTTCGATATTTTAGAAACTTCCCGTAGAAGTCACGATTTGAAGCTCACAGTTTTGAACTTGATCAAAAACGCGTCATGGGTGGTGGTGATACTGTACGTAAATTGATTAACAATAATAGTATTATTTTAGCTTTTAAGTTTTCATGTAAGTGGCAAAATGTCTTAATGAGAATAAATATCTTTGAACTGAATATTCATTATCTAAATTATGGATAGGTACCTAAGTACTTAGTCTTTATGCGTATTAAAATAAATGTCAAAGTTTTTGTCTTAAGTAACAATTAAAGTTGATTGACACCTCTTAGTGCGGCAATAGTATGATTGAGTCAATAACTCTCTCCTCTACCGGTTGCGTCCAAAGCTGACTCTTTGGATCCCAGGGTAGGTTAGACCATGATTCAGCATTTGGGGAGTCTGGTAGTTACAATGGAGCGGCTGCCATCTGACCAGACCAACTGAAGCATAGTAAAGTACCCAAAATATGCAGGTTTCCTCACAATATTTTCCCTTACCACCAAGCTAATGGTATTATGTTTTTTGAGAAAGCTTTTTGAAAATAATTTTAATGCACCAAAGTGTTTAAAATGAACTCAAAGTGTGTTTAATTCACCCATGTGAATTACCCTGGGTGAATAAAGTTTCGGGATTGGTGATTTTAATACACTCAGGTGTTTGAAGTTTACTAAAAGTTTCCTTTAATTCACCTAGGTGAATCACCCTGGGTGAATTAAGTTTACTACAGGAAATATTTTTTTCGTAACTTAGTAATACCTTGGCGCAGCCCTACGCGCGGGCGCCATCTGTCAGTCATCGCGACTAACCCTTCCCCGGCCGCCTACAATGCGCTACAAGCCTGACAAATGTTTATTTTGCCGCGCTCACCCTTCGCTGCAGTTTCATTTCCCTACAAATGTTAGTACGCCTCTACCGTTTTTTTTATGAGGAACATTTGTTTACGTGTAATTTTTTGTTTAAGTGGCAGACGAGAAGACTAATCACCTTATGGTAAGCGATTGCTGCGGCCCATAGACACCTGCAACGCCAGTAGAGTTACAAGCGCTGCCATCCTTTAACCCCTTTCACTCTAATTGGGCCTGTTGTACCCTTACTCACTCGACTGGTAGAAAAGTTTTGTGTAAAATACCTCAAGTCAAGCAAAAAGTATGTGTGGAATTTTCCGAACATAGCTAGGTTTATGATCACCTATCCGCATTAGGCAAGCGTGATTGAGCGCGAATGAATAAAAAAATATAGCCATCTGCAACACCAGTAGAGTCACAGTACAATCTAGTAGAAAAAATCTAACGACTCATTACTCAAGGTGCAACTGGTCCAATCCAGACCATTATCAGCGGCGCGGGCGCATACGTATAATGAAAGTGAACAAAAACTACTTACCACATGACTTCCGCTGAGACAATGACTGGCCGATTTACATAAGGGATTAGACGAAAAAATGATCGGCGCGCTTTTCGGCCCATTCAGAGATCCTTCGGAAAGATATCTACGTAGGTAATCTCTTTAAAGTATAGAAGGCTTGTCTTGCCTAAACCTAAAATTGTTTTTTTTTTACATTATGGCGGACAAACGAGCTGACAGCTCATCTGATGGTTAGTGATCACCGCCGCCAATGGACATCTGCAAGACCTGAGGCATCACAAATGCGTTGCCGGCTCTTCTTAAGTTGTCGTTTCCATCTGTGGGGACAGGCGAGCGAAGGAAACTGATGTAGATTACTGTTCGCCTTGAAACCAATACTGTAGAGTCACAAGTGTATGGTTTACGGTGAATTGAGGTATCGGTACCTCACCATTAGAAATTACGATACTAATGAAAAGTGTAACTTATACTATTTGGACTGAATTCAATCCAAGTTTCTGAACTAAAGGGGCTATTGGTGTAAATAATCCGCTAAATGGCCTACTCAGAATTACATCCATCAACACGGTGATTGGTTGTTTTTTATGAAAGATAGTGGCACCGTCCTCCTTCGCTTGGCGTATTTCAGAATGAACCAATAAACCAGTGTCCAATACTCGCGCACGTCGTGTTTTCGGTTACCTAAACCTTGTCGTTGTTTATAGTATAGATGTCAAAGTGTCATAACAGTTGAAGTCAACGACAATACGGTGAGTTTGACACCATCTATGGCGATATTTAGCAGTAGTAATCCGCATTCAGTAGCAGTATTCCAAATACTAGTGATACGGAACACAGCATCCAATATTTTTCAAATAACACTTGCTTTGTTCTTTTCCAATCGAAAGTGAGATCCAGGCAGGTGGCAGTGACCCAAAGGGGTTTTTCGACTAATTAATCAGACCGCATCTGTTGGTAATTATGACCCGCGGACGTTTGAAGGGTTAATCAAACATAATAAAGAAATTAGACGGACAGACATGTGTTTTTACGGTTTTTGCTAGCGTAAGATTTGTAGGAGATAATTTTTTTTAAGGTGTTTTTAATTTGCTTTTTTTAGGTTAATTACACTTTGTCTATGCTTTTTATGGTTAGGCTGCTTTTTTGGTTATTAAAAGTACGGAAACTTCACCTGTTTTGAATGTCAATCAAGTTATCATAAGTAACTTTAGAATAAATCAATGAAAGGTTGGCAGCGCACTTGTGACTCTACTGGTGTTGCAGGTGTCTATGGGCGGCGGCAATCGCTTACCATCAGATGATCCGTCTGCTCGTCTGCCACCTATCAAATAAACAAAATGAAAACGTAGTAGTTTCAGACAGCCATGTAGGTTATCAGTTAAACCAATTTTCCTCATTGAGATTAAATCTAACGTAGAGGTAAGAATAAATTGAAGATTGACACATTTGTATAATAACCGTGGGAGAGCCACGCTTCGGCATGAATGGGCCGGCTTGACCGGTGTGACAATACGGCCTCACAGAAGACCGGCGTGAAGCAGCGCCTGCGCTGTTTCGCGAGTGAGAAAGGGTACCGGAGGCCCAATTGGGGGAAAGAGGGTTAATGTTTGGTAGCGCACTTGTGTGTTAGTGTTGCAGTTGTCTATGGACGACGGCAATCGCACGATGGTAAAGGTAATCTGCCACCTATCACAAAAAAAAAACATTAATGTGTCACTGTCTCGTCTGTACCTACCTACTTACATCAAATTATTAAGTATTATATCTACTTATTTAGAGAGATAGTGTTCCTAAGTTATTATTTGAACCTGCCGGTTTTAATACAATGCAAGACAAAAAAGACAATAGTAAAAATCTTTCCCCTTTCTAAATTAGCATACAGACTTTTTTCTCGCCTAAGACGTTCCGGCACAAAATTCGCACGGAAGCGACCGTCCAAAAAAATCTTTAAAAATAATCTCCAGTTAGCACGCAACCTGCACAATGGACGTATTAATATTCATAAACCAGTCACTATTACGCATATCAATCACAGTCACAGTGATACAAGTGATAAAAAATACGTAATCACATGCGAAGACACATCCCTATCTTTGTCTTCATGACTGCACTATCATTAGCGCCTTTGGCATAAGAAGCTTCTTTATTCAAATTTTGAAATCCGAACGCTTGACAAAGACTTGTTTTTGTTTATCCGCTAAAGAAATTAGGTTTTATTCAAATAGCATAGACAAGCAGGTAGGGGAGCGGTTTTTATTCTTTTTAGCGTTCCGTGGTAAAATTAAACCGTTGTTGTAAGATTTTTTTTTCTGAATGCAGGGTTTAATGAAACCTACATTTACAAAAAAGGCATTGAGCAGAATAGGAAATTATTTATGCAAATATGGAATGAATCTTTATTATTTATTGGAGACGTTTTAAGCATGCCAACTTCTTACGATCATTGAACTAACTATATCTTGCAACTTGCAAATAGCCCTTTGCAAATATTTAGAGGCAGCAAACTCCATAGGTGATAAATCATATAAGGTACCACCTATTCCGTTAGTTTCCCAAAAATCATTTTTTTAGACATTCTTAATGCATTAATTAATATTGTATGTACCTACTGATAAAGACTGCCCCAAGCAGCATGAAATTGAAAAAAAACCATTATAATATTACTCGGAACTTAACTAGATTAAAGCGACTCGCGCTTGACTGTTTTATTTATTTTTCTTAAGTCGCGGGTACGAGTCAAAAGCTGGCTAATTAGAATCGTATGGAATTAGTCGCCATTTTCACACGATGCGACAAAATGCACGTGTTTTATCACCAAGTAGGCAATTATTGCTTGTCATGGTAATGAGGGAGAGATCTCGTGACGATTTGGTTATCAAAAAGCCCCGGCCAAAGACAACTACGGGGTGTGTCGGTAAACATTTACATCCTTTTAACCACATCTTCTACCAACTATTAAATATGAACTTACCTAGTTCTAAAACTATTGGGAAATCGTCAAAAAATTATTCAAGATCCCATACCTACAAAACGTAAAAATTGTATTGTGCCCGACTGTTGTTGTTGTTGATATATTTTTTTTTTACAATTAATGTTGTTAGAAGAAGACCTTGTTTAAAGGGATGTATTATTATCACCGTAAAATGTACCTAAATTCGAATCGTAAGTTAATCAAGTTCACGTAGTAGTAACTTAGCTCCGACTAACTTAAAAAAAAAAAACTCGGTGGCAGTTAAAAGCAAATAAAAAAATAGGAAACAGTATATTCAAATCCTTATTAAATAGTATCCCTAGTATTGCTCTTTAAGTTAATTTTTTTTTTCTCAGATTGTATTCTATTAATGAAAGTAACTAACCACTTTCTCATGCGCATAAAAATACTCACTTTTTTTCCATCGAAAACCGTGAGACATGCATAAAATTAAAAACTGTGATCAGTTCTCATATGCAGACGAGATACGTGACCACTTTTTTGAAGCAAAAATTAGAAAAAAAAGACAATACTCTGCCCGGTCTCACCCCTTTGAGTTCGGAAAGAAAATGATTTGCATACCGTGTGGCTATTTTTTTAGTCGCAGATTATGCAAAGTGATTTTTTGGACATCACTATAAGAGTTTTTTTTTCTTAAAAGTTGAGATTGTTTAAAAAAGGTTCTCATGCTTTAGTTCGGCATTCGAATGAAAGATGTTAATTATAAGGGCAAGATGTTATGGTTAGAAATAAGAATAAGTTTTTTTTTATATTTATTGTGTGACCGAAAATCTGGTTATTGTTTTTTTACTCTTTTTAACAAAGCATTGTTATTTGTATTTACATAAATAAGTAATTCAGTAGGTTTTAGGCAAAATATAGTTTTAAAAAGTTTATTATAAAAATACAGAAAACTTCTTAATTATTAGTTATTAATTAAAAAATATATTTAGAACCAGTTCTAAGCACCTAAGGCATTATTTTTGCCTATGGAAATGACACATTAATATATTAATATATTTAAATGTCAATTTTATTGCTTAATTAAAATTAAATAAGTATAAGACACGATATTAAGAGTTTACATAATTGAGTACATTATGAAAGCCCATCATACTATGTTTTGAACTTGAAAAAATACTATAATGAAGTATTTAAGAATACAAGCACTCAATTTTTTTTATCCAAATCTATTGTTTCACCAATTGTTTTGGGAGAGTAAAAATCATCCTACCCTATGCCCAGCTTGGCCGTAGGATTCACCCCTTTACCACTGGCTCAAAGAAAATAATTTGCATACGGTCGGTGGCGATTTTTTTATTTGCAGATTATGCAAAACAGTTTTTTGGACAATCGCAATCCTTGGAGCAAGATTTTTTTGAGAAAAAAAACTAAGAGATTGATTAAAGGAAAAAAAATGTTCTCATGGTTTTTTAAGACACAAGTTTTTTTATCTAGTAAAAGGGTTTTGCATAATTCATTTTTTTCATATTTTTACTGCTTCTTAATTTTACACTTTTTTCCAGGTCCCATTTAATTACACAATATCGAATTCTAGAAATAATGAACATAACTCGACGTCAATAATATAAAATTAATTTATTACATCTAAAAATTTTATCCAAAAACACTTTTTATCAATACCTTTACTGTGGGAGAACCACGCTTCGGCATTAATGGGCCGGCTCGACCGGAGTGATACCACTGCCTCACAGAAAACCAGCGTGAAGCAACCCCTGTGCTGTGTTGCCGAATGAGTGAGGGTACCGGAGGCCCACTCGGGGGGGGAAGGGGATAAAAGGTTGGCAGCGCACTTGTAACTCCACTGGTGTGGCAAGTGTCCATGGGCGGCGGCATTTGCTTACCGTCAGGTGAGCCGTCTGCTCGCCTGCAACCTATGACATAAAAAAAAAACACCCCAATAATTCCTACAAAGTATTTATGCAATACAACAAAACACATACAAAAAAGTACATAGACTCTATTATTCTATAATCTATGTAATAGACTTGCGACCTTTTTTCTACGTTTTTTCTGGCACATAACTTTTTCTACCTGCCAGGGGTGGAGTCTCGACCCACCCCATTTTTTCAACGTACGAAACGGTTCGAAGGGTGGCGCCATTTTTTGTGTTAAATCGATATTTTTCCTGCACAAAATATTAAGTTACTTATGTGTTTTCAAAATTAAGACTATGAACTGTAGATAAGTTTACTTAAATTGAAAAAAAATAGATCCTTGCTGATGACTTATTAGAAAAATTAATTTCAGCAATTAAAAAAACTGGGCCTAACGCCCGGTTTTTTTAATCTTTAGATTTTACCTTTTGATTAAATTGCCTTTGGTTAACTTTGATAATTAGGTAGTTAGAATGGTCAAAGTGATAACCTATTGGTTGTAATAATGACTATTGGTTAAACTGACAATTTTTCAAAATCAATTTTTGTCGATATTTTCCCATTGGTTACTTTTTAACCATTTCAATTTGAATACGGAATAAAAAACCATAACATTAGCGGGGGTACTCGGATACCATCAGGTGATCCATCGGCTCGTCTGCCACCTAAATATATCATAAAAAAAACAAAATTAACATTTTTACATTCATGTCTTCTGGGATTCTATATCACTTACCAGTAGGTATTACTAGTTACCAGTAGAGTCACAAGTCTGGCTTACTTGTGACTCTACTGATATTGCCTATGGGCGTCGGCGGCGGCAATCGCTAAACCATCAAATGATCCATCTGCCACCTAAAATAACAAAAATAAAAACCTAGTGAAATATAAGTAAATCTTAAAGACTTAGAAACGACGCCCTATCATTTTTTTTAAATAAAAAAATTTTGCCCTATAATTATTTTTAATTAAATTCATTTTATTAAATTTTTTATTCATACTAATTAGTGGGTATGAATAATATTAGTATAGTATTATTATTATCTATATTTAAAACTGCACATCATTACTCGATTTGAATTTTATTACCATCAAGCTGTGATCTCATATCAATAATTGTAGGTAAACAAGAACATGTAATTATGCTCTTAGATTCTAGTTAACATTAAGGAAGTGTCATATCTATGTTAGAACAGAAAAATTACTCAATAAAACTTTGACTAACGGTTAATTAAGAAACTAAAAACTAAAACTACCCAACGTTCGTACTAACTTTACCCCTTACTTACACCACACCCATCGGACGGGTTGCGAACAAAGACCGGGCCCCTTTATGTAAAACGTATTCATCCATTTTTTTGACTAACGGCTTTCTTTTGGGTAATGACTGGGGTTATTTCTGAGGGGTGTTTTTTACCAGCACTCCTCACGCGACGCCGACAAATCGGTGGTGCACGCGAAATTTTGAGCGAGGTTATAATTTATAGGAAAAAGTAAAGTATCTGCCTATGTACGTACAGCCACACATCAAAGTATACAAAACTGTCAAATTTCTTCAATCGACTCTCATCTTACTATCAAACACATTAGGTTGAGTATCAATTGAGGAAATTTGACAGGTTGTGGTCTTTTGTCTTCATCGCTACTACCTACGATGCGATTAGGCTAAACCACCAGTCACCACGCTTGTCTAATGCGGATTGGTGATCACGAGCCCAAGCTATGTTCGAAAAATTCGAAACATATTTTTTGCTCGGCCCGGGACGTTAATCTAATAGTAGGATAGAAAACAAATCCTAATCCTAACTAACTAATATTGTAAATGCGAAAGTACCTAACTCTGTCTGTCCATTAGGTCTTTCACGCCAAAACGACTGAACGGATTTGAATGAAATTTGGTATTACAGATGGTCTAGAGCAGTGTTTCCCAAACTTTGTTATGCCATGGCCCGGTAAATTTTCACACTGACCCTTCGTGACCCACTAAGTACCTACTTTCAAACTCAAGCTGGTTCCATTAAGGTTAAATAATACACATTTATTAACTAAAAAGTAGAAACGTTTATGAGTACTAGGCACTAATATATTGTTAGTGCGAAGTATGCAGCTGTTTCTCATTTTTTACGAAGGAATCCAAGTTAGGTATTACCCATGTTTTTAAAATAAGGCGAAAATGTAGCGACCCGGTTATTTCATTTTGGTGACCCGGCACCAGGTCGCGACCCGGCTTTTGGGAAACGCTGGTCTAGAGTAGACCCTGAAAAAAATTATATATTATAGAGGGTGAAAATTATTAAATAATTAAAAATACTTCCCATAGCGCCCATAAATCGACGCGAACGAAGTCGCAGGTAATAGCTATTTTATTTAAACCGTTAATTGGTTTGTTGCAGTGGTGGTGACATCGGCCCCGGCCAACGAAGCAGAGCTGCAACTATACAGGGTGATGCAGCGGGCGAGCCTGCTCGCCTACTACGACACACTGCTCGAAATGGGTGAGTCTTTATCACTTGCCATCAGGTGATCCGTCTGCTCATCTGCCTCCTCTTATCTTAGTGTGTGTTTCCCAGTCGCTAAGACCATGATTCAGGTTTTGGGGAATCTGGTAACCCGGAAAAACGAAACCATGGCGCGATGTAAAGTCAGCCACACATCAGGTTTCCAAAACCTGTGAAATTTCCTCGATTGATATTTAACCAATAGAGGAAATTTCACAGGTTACACACACACACACACACACAGGTTTCACAGGTTTCACAGGTTACAGGTTTCTTTGGTTTCACCATGGTGCACACCTGCATGCAGGTTGAATACTTGTACATATTTTATTATTTAAGACCTTTATAACTTGTATTCTGGCAAATAAACAATTTATTTATTTATTATTTATTTGGTTTCACATAAAAGTGTATGACAGTAAGATGAGAGTCGATTGAAGTAATTTGACAGTTTTGTATAGGTACTTTGATGTGTACCTAATCGACATACAGCGCCATCTATTGACAATGATTTGAACTAAAAGTAAGACTTAGGTAGTACCTACCGAAACTAAATGTGTGCAGGTCATTAGTATAACATATTAGGAAAAAAAATTGAGATAATATTAGGAACCATACCAAAACCTAATTAAATACAAACGTTTACTCAAACTTGTTTTTGCCGCAAAAAACGTTAGAATCTCAGTCAAAACAAGAACTGGGATCCCTAATCAAATCTCGATTCGTAGGAACCCAAGAAAAAACACTTTCTCATCGCGGAGATGTCCAAAAAACATAATCTCCATAGACTATAAATAAAAAGCGCGCAACCAAACGCCATGCAAATAAACTTTTTTCAAAGTTTCACTTTTAATTCCTTCAATTACGGAGGGTAGGGATGGAAGATTGTCGATAGTTTGTGTCGATAATGTGTTTTATGTAAGTGACAGACGAGGCAGTTGAGCAGATGATCGTCTGATGATAAGCCTGTACTGTCACAAATGCGCTTACAAACACAAATAAGCTAATGCGCCAACCCAGAATACCCTGGATTGGGCCCACGGAACCCGGAGAATCCGGAATTAGGTGTTAATAATGATAAATAACATAGGTACTTTCAAAGGTTACTTACTAACCTAGTTTAAAAAACTATACCTCCAATCAAAATTTAATTACGTATACTTTTTGATTGTTTGATATATTTTATCACATCGAAATTAATATGCGCCTTTGCTGGTATATAATAATTGAATAGGTATTATAACTCTATCGTATCGTTAGACATCGTAAAACTTTGAAATTATGTACCTACCTACCTACTATTTTTAGTTCGGCCTACGCTGACGAAGACTTGCCTTTTTGTAAAATAATCAAAACACTTGACAACTACTTTTCGACAATCTATTTATAGCAAACTATCAATTAACATCACTAGAGTAGGGCAGAAGGGTTTGGCCGAGTATTTTTCTTTGTTTTTTTTCTCGGCCCCTTTGCAAAATGGTCACGTTAGCCATTAGCATATTCGCCTAAATTAAAAGCAGACTGTGGCATTTTTTTGATCCATCACACGTTTTTGCGAACAATGATACAAGCAACTTGTTATAGATAGTTATGCATATTTATGTTCTTGGATTAAGCTACTTGTCTTTTTTTGTCTTGAGAAAGTTCGAGATTGTATGAAGAAGCTAACGAGCTTTTTTTCTTGCTGTCTTTGCTATTGTAATGGGTATGGTAATGAGGCTGTTTTCCATATGAAGGTAGATAATAATTTTAGATAATACATAGTTGGACAATGTTAGAAAATGTCTATGGAATAGTCGTTACGATAGCTACAAGCAGGTTACTTTATGTCACTGGCCGGATAGCGCATTTGGTAGTGACCCTGCCTTACACGCCAAAGGTCGTGGGTTTGATCCTCACCCTGGACAAACATTCGTGTTTGTTCAGTGTCTGCAGGGTGTTATATATGTATTTTAGTATTGTATGTGTTTCCTCTGTTGTCTGATATCTGTAATCAAGTGCATAAGCTACTTAGTACGGAGTCAGGTTAATGTATGAGGTGTTTTGAGATTTGCAAAGGATATGGTATGTCTGGTAGAGAGAGAGAAAGAGAAAGAGTGACTGCCTCAGGCATTTTCCATGATGTTTTCCCTCAGTACGTAGATTTGACAAATCCTTTGGCACACTTGAATTTGAACCTAAAGACCATCTTTTTTAAGTTCAGTCTCTTCCAGGTGGGGACGACGTCCAGCAGCTCTGCGACGCCGGCGAGGAGGAGTTCCTCGAGATCATGGCGCTGGTCGGCATGGCCTCCAAGCCCCTCCACGTGCGGCGCCTCCAAAAAGCCCTCCAAGAGTGGGTCAACAACCCCGCCCTCTTCCAGATCCCCATAGTCCCCAACCTCTGCCCTTCAGAAAACCCTTTCATCCAATGCAACCAAAGACTGCTAAACATCCCTCCGTCCATACCTACTTTGCCCAGGACAGTGGCGTCACCTGATAGTAATAGGCCAATGTATAGCCCGTCTCCTGGAGCGCCGGAGAACAGCTGTGGCTCCAACGCCTCAGGTCCTAACGCGAGTCCCATCCACCAGAATACCTTCACGAAGATAGTCCTGCCCTCGTCCCCTGCCCCTGCCACTCCTGTGACGGCAACTGCGTCTAGATCCTTCTCTCCTCAAAGCGCGTGTCCGCCTGCCTCCGCCGGGTCGAGTCCCGGTTCAGTCACGTCACCAGTGCAGCTGACTCCAGTGCTGTTGGATGTTCACGTGCAGAAGTTAGCGGCTGCGGCGGAAAAGGTATTATTTCCTTATTTCTTTTATGATTTGTGACTCTTTTTTTGACTGCCTCGGTGGCGCAGCTAGGTAGGTCTAGTAATTCTTAATAGAAAAACTCAGAAACAAACTTATGTCCTATCCCGTGAACGAACCCAGGACCCCAAGCGCCACGGTTGTGCTGTTTTTTCTGGTGAGATTTCTGTGGAGAGATTCGCTGAGTCAGAAACTGAAAGTTGGTGGCTCCGTGCCTCGGAAAGCGCCTGATCTCTCTTCAATCGTATTACACTGGTGTCCCATTGAAGCATGAGGGTAAGGGAATAGCCGGTCTTTTCTCAGGACGTGTTATCACCCCTGTCGAGCCAGCGAGTTCCGGTCAAATGAATAAATGGATCATAATGAACTTTGTTCGCAGCTAAGCAAACATCTGCCCCAGCTGGAGCCAAAGCCGCAGAACACGAAGAAGAAGATGTGCAAAGACCTGGAGCTGGTGATGATGATGCCGGAGTCGGACCCTCGGCGGATGGAGGAGATCCGCAAGTACGCCGCCATTTACGGCCGGTTTGACTGCAAGCGGAAGCCCGAGAAACCGCTGACGCTGCATGAGGTAAGGGTCATCGAACAAAATTTTGTCCACAATGATTGGTAGAAGTGGTTAAAGGGATCTAGACACGCGGGAGCGTGTCAAGCCAAGGTAAAAAAAGTAGGTCTCACCATCGAACTTGGGACCTATTTAGATAATTATTATTCCTTGTGACGATGAACTCGATAAACAAATCGTTTTTTTACCTTGGCTACACCATCAAACATAATTGTGAAGTGTCACATTTATGTTTTTGATGGGATAAATGTTTACAGATACACTTGTGATAGCTACTATAAGTTTTGTTACTTATATTTTAAACTATATAGATAGAGGGTGGCAAAATCATCTGCCGCCCCGGGCGATCGACACCCTCGCTACGCCACTAGTGAGAACGTGGACTCTCCCCTTGCTTATCATCAGGCTGAGGTGAGGTGATATACTGAGCTAATATAAAAAAAAGTTACTCAATTGTCCGGCACTTCAACCACTAGACCGGGGCGTTCCAGTTCAAGGCTTGTTACGATAGTTTCCCCTAGTAAAAATGGTTCCATTCTCTTCCAGGTAATGGTGAACGAGGCGGCCGCGCAGATCTGCCGGTGCGTGCCGGCGCTGCTCACGCGCAGGGACGAGCTGTTCCCGCTGGCGAGGCAGCTCGTGCGCAGGGCGGGCCTGCACTACTCCAAGCATGGGTGAGACTTAGCTGCGTTTATACTGAAGCGATGTGTAGGCACCATGGTGTGATCTGCCGGTGCGTGCCGGCGCTGCTCACGCGCAGGGACGAGCTGTTCCCGCTGGCGAGGCAGCTCGTGCGCAGGGCGGGCCTGCACTACTCCAAGCATGGGTGAGACTTAGCTGCGTTTATACTGAAGCGATGTGTAGGCACCATGGTGTGATCTGCCGGTGCGTGCCGGCGCTGCTCACGCGCAGGGACGAGCTGTTCCCGCTGGCGAGGTAGCTCGTGCGCAGGGCGGGCCTGCACTACTCCAAGCATGGGTGAGACTTAGCTGCGTTTATACTGAAGCGATGTGTAGGCACCATGGTGTGATCTGCCGGTGCGTGCCGGCGCTGCTCACGCGCAGGGACGAGCTGTTCCCGCTGGCGAGGCAGCTCGTGCGCAGGGCGGGCCTGCACTACTCCAAGCACGGGTGAGACTCAGCTGCGTTGATACTGAAGCGATGTGTAGGTGCCATGGTGTGATCTGCCGGTGCGTGCCGGCGCTGCTCACGCGCAGGGACGAGCTGTTCCCGCTGGCGAGGCAGCTCGTGCGCAGGGCGGGCCTGCACTACTCCAAGCACGGGTGAGACTCAGCTGCGTTTATACTGAAGCGATGTGTAGGTGCCATGGTGTGATCTGCCGGCGCTGCTCACGCGCAGGGACGAGCTGTTCCCGCTGGCGAGGCAGCTCGTGCGCAGGGCGGGCCTGCACTACTCCAAGCACGGGTGAGACTTAGCTGCGTTTATACTGAAGCGATGTGTAGGTACCGATGATGTGATCTGAAGGGTAATCTAAAAGGTAGTGAGTGAGCTCACCAACGACAACCGGCCAGGAGTTGAAGTAGTCGCAATGGTCGAAGTCGGCCGGACTAACCGACCCGGGACCCTAGGTGCAATCGTCGCTTCCCAATACCCGCTACGCCCCACCGAGGTACCTAGTCAGTTCGAGCGGAGAAATAACCACCAATATGAAGAAGCTTGCTCGTTGAAATAAACTAAAAAAATGATGAACGTACGTCCATAACTATAAATTGAACGAGATGTATTTTTTTAAACCGTCTTAAATCGTAAAACAGGATTTACTCAATTAATCAACTCAAATATGAAATAAATGCTACGGAACCGTTCATAGGAAGGCCGACTCGAACTTGGCCCGATTTTTAATATAAAATTAAAAATAAGTGTTACAAAACACTTTTCAAAATGTTTACCACTGGTTCGGAAAACTTTTTGCAGCAAGACAATCAGCAGTTAAGAAGTTACTTCACTTTTTTCCAAATAATAATTTACAAATAGTCACTTGTAATAAAAGAGAGAAGAAAATACAATGTTTGCTTTTGTAATAAAGTGAAAACCCTTTTCATTATCAAGTAGCGCGCAAACCACTCCACGTTACAAAATAAAAATGTAATTATGCCCGTATCGATTAAACCTATTACATAAATAACACCGTAGGAAATATTCCTATTGCATCAAAACTAAATCAACGCGCTACAATTCATCAATATCCAACCCTCACCCGGCTTGCTACGAAACATCCCGCTAACCCTTTCGTTCGTTGCACCCGGGCATTGCTACGAGCTACGAAGCGCATCGACTACGACGCGGGGCCAGCCAAGATGGATGCCGGCTCGCGACCTCCGCACTCCGCACTCCTTTTAAAAACGAATTTAAAGAATACCTGTTGATAGTTTCTTAATCGTGTTCGTGAAATGTAAAGAGATACATGTATTCTTGAAGATACAGTGTTAGTGAGTTATAGGATTCGCTTTTTGGTGTTAAATTTTTCGAATCAAATTTGTGGCGGATTTAATTGATTTTCTAAAGTTTATTGCGATCAAAATTGTTTTTGGTGTGAAAATTGAAAGGATTGTAGTGGAATAAAATGGCTCGAGCTCATTTTAAAGAAACGTATGTGCATGGAATCAAAAATAAGCCTATGTGTCCTCAAATACGCAAGTAAGTTTCGCGTGAACATTTATTTGACAATAAAATTAAAACTTAAGAAAACAAAAACAGTAACCTGAAGCTAAACTAAAAGTAGATGAAACAATTTAAGTCCCTGTGATGGTGTTCGCAAAATAGTAAATGAAAAAAATACTTTTTTTATAACTTGCAAAAGAGCACCTACATCGTTATACCTACATTAAACGAAGTTCATGATACTCGTATCTTGAAGATAATATGATGATAGAATACACAAAGAAAATATATTCAAGTTTACAAACCAAACCAGATTTTTCGAGTTACAAGAAAATATATTTTGCAAATTGATCGACTGGCATGTTCTACAACAAATAAAAAATATAATATTTATTCCAAGTTCTAATTAGAATTTATACAAATGGTTTCACTTAATTTTTATATCAAATATAAGTAAACTGTACATACTCGCTCGTCTGCCACTTATCACATAAAAAATACAAATTGAAAAAAATTATATTAAGCTGCGAGATGAGATGAAAATATTTACAAAGGAGTGCATTTATGAAAAAGATTATTATTATGTGCTGTTAATATTTGATACAGTTGATCCTGGCAACAGAAATAGAAAATCAATTGTTTTTGCCTCGTATGAGGCTTTTGGGTCTTACGATTTCAATACTCGTACTACATAGAAATGCAATAGTTTTACAAATCCATCTATCTTTATTTACTTACATATACTTAGGTACTTAATGTTTACTTACTTTATTTACATTATTCCCTGACCTAAATAAATAAATAAATAACCCAAACAGTAAGTAGTAGGGCGTTTTGTAATGAGGGGGATTAATATTTTTTTCTTTTGTAATAGCAATTTTTTCTTAAGTAAATAATGCACTTAAAAAATTATCGACGGTAGTTAGGACTGGCTGCTAATATAATTTTACTTTTCCACGGTTGTAATTTACTTTTTTTTTATTCCAGGCTTCCCCCCACGGCGTCAACTGGTGAGGAGAGGGACCGCGATGAGGAGGAGATCCCAGCGAAGCGGCCGCGACAGGTGGCCAGCCACATAGACCTCACAGACTAGATAGCCTAGTACTGGGACAGGGTATCGGGAAATAGGCGATTTGTGTATACCGTCCTCTTTAACAGAGATAATAAGAAGTTCTGTTAAAAGAGAGTCACGACAAGGAAATTTCCTTGTCAACTTTCATTTGGTACTTGTTTTGTCAAGGTTCCTTTGATTGATACACCAAAACCTCATCATTTCTCTAAAAAACTTGAGTTTTTCATTGTCTGACAAAAAAGTCTCTAGCTAAAATAAAATAATCAATTTTAAAAGATGAACTCACATGAGTTATTTTAAATCTGCTTTAAAAAATTGGAATGCACAAATCGTCCTACATTATTAATAACAACAATGGTGTAGGAATCCTAACCAGAGGAAAGGTGTAAGGTTCTAACCATAGTTTCAAATAGGAAATCAAACAAAATCCTATTTAATGCATTTTGATGATGTAAATATTACATTAGAAGTGAATTATTAACAAAACATGATTAACAAAAATGGCCCCAGAGTGATTCCTTGTGGGATCCAAAATTAGAAAAGTACCACCTGTAAAATCTTTATTTAAAGGGTTGTTAGAAGCGAATGCATGGTCTCATTATTATTTTCCTTCATTTTGGGTTGCAACATTAAGGTAAGCATGATCTACTCTATCAAAAGCTTAATTAAAATATTTTTTCCTTTCTTTTTTAATGTACATATTGTAGATATAATTTGCTTTAAACTAACAGGTATTGCAAGAATTCTAATTGGTAAGTAGAAGCTACTTCTTTTTATTTTCGCATGATTGTATTAAGTTGCATACGGGTAATAAACTATTTACTGTAATATATAAAATGTTAGTACCTACATACATATTGTAAATATAAGTACCTGCTTTATTTCGTTATAGTTATCATTCCTTATCCAAATACATCTTTAATGACTTTTCGATACAATTAAGGATGCATTTTACAACAACAGATATTACCATTCAGAAATTAAAAAAACTTCCACCATCTTCTTCATTTTAGATGTTTAGGTACCTACATCTATTTTTAATTTCATTATTCTGTTTTAGTTTTAATAATTAGAAAAAGTAGTAAGTATCGAATTGTTCTTCTCGTGGGCAGAGAGAATGGCTTTGAAAATTGGTCAATGCTACTGAAGCCTGCTATGAGTACACTGGTATCTATATTCAAAGTAGAGTAGTGCATAATACATTATCATATGCAAATGTTTTGAGATGACCAAGGATTATTGCAACTATGAATCTTATTAGACCCATTGAAATTCTAACTAGAACCCCATAATATAAAAATAGCTTTGTTTCATCTTTACCTAATAATTGTGATAACTTCTATTTAACATGTTTCATTTTAAATAACAAGTATTTGAAATAAATAAGTTCCAATTGGAATTTTATTCTTAAAGCTATACAGGTTGTATCTGTAAACATTTACATCCCTTTAACCACGTGTTCTAACAACCATTCTGAACAACAATTGTTCAACAACTTTTCTAAATTCTTCAAAAAAATCGACTCCCCATACATAATGACCAAGTCACGTGACCGACTTTGTATGGAAAGATGAAAATTTTTTATGCGAATTTTCAAAAGTCATAGAACAAATGTTGTTCAGAATGGATTGTAGAACACGTGGTTAAAGGGATGTAAATGTTCACAGATACACCCTGTATAATAAGTAATAGAAATTCGCAACAGCTGTAGATTTACCTTTGAGAGCTAAATCTTGTTGATACGTTTCAATTACGAGTTTTATATGCTTTATGGTTACTTCGAAGTCAGTGCACAATTCTGAAAATGACCCTAAAACTCGTAAATCTAACGCATCATCTAGACAAGCCTTGTGTAAATGGATTTGTAATTACAATACAACTAACATGTCATATACCCCATCAATAACAGTGATAATATGTGTTAGGAGCCCGAGGAGAGCAGCGCCGCCCGCGTAAGCCCCGACGCCACCCGCAGCAACTCCAACCATAGGTAAAACTAACTGTTTATCCTTATCCACACTAATTTTGCCATTGTTTATAACTTCAACTTGTACATTTCCTGGAGATTATGTTTAATGTTCTTTAATTCGTTGAATGTGGTTGTATAATTCTTATTAATTGTAAATGTCATTGATTTTGAAATTTAAACTTTAGGAAAGTGATTATACTTAAATTCAGATAAGACAAAACAAATTCGGTCACGTGACTTGTTCACTTTATATGTGAAGGCGAACAATTTTTGGACAAATCTTCAAAAGTCGAAGAACAAATGTTGTCCAGAATGATTGGTAGACGTGGTTAAAAGGCTGTAAATGTTCACAGATACACTTTGTATAAGAATAAATGAGTCATCTAGAAGCAAAGGCAGCAACTTCCATTTTTTTTTACATAGTCCTAATTAATATATATTATTATAAATGCGAAAGTAACTCTGTCTGTCTGTCTGTTACTCTTTCACGCCAAAACTATTGAACATATTTAAATGAAATTTGGTATACAGATAATCTAGACCCTGAGAAAGGACATAGGCTACTTTTTATTGCGAAAAGGGGGGTTGTAAGGGGTTGAAAGGGGGGTAAAAAGTTACTTTTCCACGCGGACGGAGTCGCGGGCGGCCGCTAGATTCCTATAAAAATAAAATGGATGTTGCTGCCTTTGCTTCTAGATGACTCAAATGTTACTTGCTGCTCCGGAAACCATCATGGGCGAGTCCTATCTGGCCGATTTTTTCTTTCTTTCTTTCATTTAGTCCTAATCTTATCTTTTATCTACAGTTCCAGCTGGTGGGGCGTGAAGGCTGAGAGCGACGACGCTGACTCCAGGTGCTCATACTCCAGCACCAGCACGCCTCCTCCTGTAAGTATCTTCATTGATTTTGAACGTGGAAGAGCCACGCTTCGGCATGATGCCACTCGACCGGAGTGATCCGGTCTCAGAGATAACAAGGCGAAAACCAGCGTCAAGGCGGTTTCGCTGAGTAGGTGAGTGGCCCTAAATTGGGGAGAAGGGGAAAATAATGACAGCGTAAGCGGCTATACTGGTTAGTTGTAAGTGTTCATGAGCGGCGGCAATCGCTGATCATTTGATGATCTAACATTTTTTTTTTATGTGATAGGTAGCAGACGAACAGGCGGATCACCTGATGGTAAGCAATTGCCGCCGCTCATGGACACTTGCAACACCAGTGGAGTTACAAGTGCGCTGCCAACCTTTTATCCTCTTCCCTCCCGGGTGGGCCTCGGTACCCTCACTCGCTCAGCGAAACACAGCACAGGGGCTGCTTCACGCCGGTTTTCTGTGAGGCAGTGGTATCACTCCGGTCGAGCCGGCCCATTCATGCCGAAGCGTGGCTCTCCCACAGTTGCATGCTAAAGGGGCTTTATTCGTGTTACCTATTATTTGGGCTTCGGGATTAAAACGAATAAAATTTAACGGTGTATATATTTTACCTGCTGGTGTAAGCTGAAGTGGCAGTGGGCTGGCCACATCTGCCGCAGAACTGACAACCGTTGGGGTAAACGAGTTCTGGAGTGGAGACCGCGTCTCGGTAAACGTAGTGTAGGACGGCCTCAGGCCAGATGGAGTGACGATCTGCGCAAGAGGGCTGGCTGGAGCTGGATGCGAGTAGCCGAAGATCGATCAAAGTGGCGAGCATTTGGAGAGGCCTATGTCCAGCAGTGGACTGCAACAGGCTGATGATGATGATGATGATGATATTTTACCTTACCTTTCCAGGATACAGAAGAGTCCCGTCCTCAAGTGGTGGCGGCCAGGGGAGACAGCATCATCGCGGTGGCCAACCCCGCCCTGCAGCCCCCCCACCCCGCGCGGAACCACTCCAACTGACCCACGGACCTGTCCACGAACACCCAGCGCCAACACTAGGACGACGACGCAGCTCCGGATCCAGGGTCAATCACAACCCCCTTGTCAACGCTGACTTTATCCAGGGTCACAATCGCAACCCCCTTTGTTAACTCTGACTTTATCTCATTTAATTATGACTAGTAGCGCCGTCACTTCGCTTCGGGATAGTAGCTTACAAATCGAACCCATAGATGGCGCTGAACGTCGATTACGTCGCGCTAATGTTACGTATTTTCGGTTTACCTATACCTATGCCTTGTAGTTGTCCACAGAAGATATCTCTTTATAAATAGTACTAGTGGCCCGCCCTCACTTCGCTTCGGGACCGTAATTCAGGAACGAACCAATAGATGGCGCTGTGTCCAATTACATCGCGCAAGCGTTTCGTGTTTTCGGTTTACCTATTAAGCCTCGTCGATGTCTATAGAAGTTATCTATATCTATCTTCTATACTATTTATAAAGAGATAACTTCTATAGACAACGACAAGGCTTATAGGAAAACCGAAAACACGAAACGCTTGCGCGATGTAATTGAGCACAGCGCCATCTATTGGTTCGTTTCTGAATTACGGTCCCGAAGCGAAGTGAGGGCGGGCCACTAGTCTCTATATAAAGAGTATAGAAGATAGTCTATACTGCCTTCCTCTGGATCATGTTGACGTCCCTACTAATTTAACTTATCTCGTACTTTTATCGACAGAAATTAAAAAAAAACATTTGGGGGGAAAAGAGGTCAAAGGTCGGCAGCGCACTTGCACGGTTTTGTTGGAGACCCTTTTCATTTAAAAAAAGTACCTTCACACATAATCTCTGAAATTGGGAGCGACTTAAACACCATGCTATCTCTAAGTCAACTTTAAGATAGATACAACATATTTGAGTTAAAAACAAGTTAAGAAGAGTTTGAGATTTCGGGCGGATTTAAATTCCTATCTTGGAAGTAAACACGAGTATAGTCCGAGGCAAGAAAGTGTAGTTATGACCTTGAGTGCGCAGAAACCAATTTTGATAGAAAGTCTTCTTTTTTACAAGTGCGCAAAATAACGGTCATCGCTATACTTTCGTGCCTCCAGCTATACTTAGGCAATATAAAATTGTTTGCGGGAGGGGGTATATTTGGGTAGGTTGTTATGTTGTCACCAGTACTAATACTTTTCCATATTCTTAGAGAAACATGGCATATTTAACATATCATCCAGTATGTAAATAATTAAAAACTTTCGATGTAGGAAAACATTAACATTTAATGCGATTTCTTAAAGTGTACAAGTTTTTTATTAAATTAATCAGGCATATCATTTTAGGGTATTTCTTCGAGATCTAACTTTAGTGGCAGTCTTTACATGCAATTTTTCTCCAAAATTGACATAAGAATTTTATCCTAACACTAGTAGCCCGCCCTCACTTCGCTTTGGGACCGTAATTCAGAAATGAACCAATAGATGGCGCTGTGTCCAATTACATCGCGCAAGCGTTTCGTGTTTTCGGTTTACCTATAAGCTTTGTCGTTGTCTATAGAAGTTATCTCTTTATGAATAGTATAGATAACGATTATAAAGAAAGCTCTTTCTTTAATGCTTAGATACGTACGATAGAGAGAGCTCTTAAATTTTCATTAAAAATTTACGTTAGTTATATATTATAGGTATAATAAGTTCGTGGTACCTTTCGTGGTACAGTCAACCACACATCAAGCTACCACAATCTGTCAAATTTCCATAATTGATATTCAATCTAATGTTTATGACAGTACTATGAGAGTCGATTGAAGAACCTTCCACTTCGTTTCGGGGCAGTAGTTCGGGGCACTGTCTGTTAGTAGACAGTACTACTAACAGACAGTGTTTCGCGATTTCGTTTATGTATAAGGTTCTCGATGTCTATTCTGTTTATCTCTTTATAAAATGGTATAGATTACGGTGCATTTTTTAAAAACTTCTGCACTTTAAGAAATCACTTCATAAGATTAATAATAATTTAAAACGTGACCTCAGACAAAAATCGACTGAGATTAGGTATCGGAAACATTAGTCATGGAAATTATTTTAAATATTTAAGGGACATTTGCAAAGAATATTTTGCGACACAAAGTGTACAAAACTATGCATTCCACCAAAAAAGGACAAACGTATTTTAAGTGTGTATATAATAATAATGTATATTATTTAGTTTCTTTGGTACAGTCGGTTAGATATATTCCATTAAAACTAGTAATTTATTAAGCATGCAGACATTTTACTTATACCTACTTACTCCGATGGTTTCCATAGTACTTAGTGACCCGTTGTAGATGGATCTGGGCCTTGGATGGATGATAACAAGCCACAGAGCCAGAGAGAGGAACATTTGTTAATAAAAGTAACGAATCTTCGGAAAAGTAGAATTTATTTCTCATACAATAATACTGATGTCATCAATCTGATATCCAATCTCTTTAAAAATATAAATGTTGTAAATATATCCTTATGACTGTACCTTATTCTTAGAAAGCCATAACTTGCCTTGTAGTCATTATTTTTACACTAATCCGACCATTTTACACGTAAACTGTAACGTTACAAAACCTATAAAATATTTTTTTATTGGTTTTATTATTGTGCTACAGGTTTTAGATTAAACTCATAATACTTAAGGGACTTAATCCATAAATTACGTTACACGTTAAGGCTTTCGTGGCAACCGAAGCGGAGCGGGGCGGAGCGGAAAATGGCATAAATACTCCGGTACTGGACAAACAACTTCTTCTGTTGGTGGATTTGATTCCGGTGGACTGGCTGCCTAAGGGGCAGGGAGGGGTCCGGTATGCCTCTGGTCCCACCCGGAGGAGAGCCCGTCATAACCCGCCTGCCCCCCGGCAGGAGGGTATGCATAAGGAGTCGCAAGACCACGTTGCCCCACTTCGGGTCAGCGGCATTCCCCAGCGTCAACAAAAAAAAGGGAGGGGTCGACGAAGTGTGACTTTGCGTGACAAGAGGGTGAGAGGGGTTCTTAACTTTGTGGGTAAAAGAAACGTAAACATTCGTGTGACGTAATTTATGGATGGCCCCTTATTGGTGGTATTACGTTGCGTTGCATCGCCAGGACAACGACAAAATAATTTAGACCCAGAACTCTGATTTTTAATCATGTGGAGTAAACAGACAGATGCAAATGTGAAGTTTCTATACATTTTGGCATTTCGCATCTGTCAAATTGAGTGATAATTTATGGGGATGACACATTGACATCTGTCAGTTTACTCCGCATGATTAAAAATCAGAGTATACATGTGGGTATTGCTTACTCGGGTTCCAAACGCCGACTGTCTAATAGGCTACGCACACTTAAAGTCTTATTGGACTTTGCGATATTCAACAAGCAAGCCAGTAAGCATGGTCCAAACCATTCGGTCGGTTTAAGTAGACAGGCTAACTAACTCTTATTGCATTAAGCTGAATCTGAATCTAATAAAGTCCTTAACATACGCGCTATAATCTCGGCATGTTCCGGTGTATGTCAGTGACAGACGTGCCGGAGAGACACATAGATCTATACTGCTAATACATAGGTCTCTTCGATTCGGCTGTACTTTCTGTGTCTAATTATTTTGTAAAGGGCAAAATTCGTTGTTTAGTTTTGCCAACATTTTTTATCGAAATTTTTAAAGATTTTTTTATAAAAATAACATAATAGCATTTCTCCTTAATATTTCTTATTATTAGTTTTAGGGAACAGAGCATTTTCCCGTACTTACCTACTATTTTTCTTCAACAGTAAATAGGATAGGTAGGTATAGTACGAAATGTCGAAATATAAGTACTTTGAATCCTGTAGCTGCTATGTTTACGTGTAAAATAGCCATATCTTCAACGCCTTTTATACTTTAAGTTCCAAAATAGTGTAAATTTGAATTTTTAAACACAAATTGTTAATTGCAAAAAAAGTTGAAAATTCTCTTTGACACTCATTTAGAGCTTCTTGTCTAAGTTATTTAAATTAAAAATATATACTAATTATACATATTAAAGTAGTTAATTACCTTGGAATTGTAAATATATTTTATTGTATTTAAATTAACATTAAAACTGTTGTTTTGATATTAAATTGTGTTTTTTTAAACACTGATGCCAGCCATAATGTGTATTTAGTTGTCTTGTAAAATATGCGAATTAAAATGTTTATACTTGACAAGTTTTTTTTATTTCATCGTCTAAAAATTCCATCATAAAACAAGACGGCCTCGATGACTGGATAAGGTGTTCGCTAAAAGCGCGAAAGGTCCCGGCTTCGATTCCTAGTCAAGTCAATTTACAAAACTACATTTTTCTAAGTTTTCTTGGGTCTGGGTGTTCTGGGTTGACGCCCCCAGTTAATTATCACCTAGTACTCATTACAGGGGTTGCCCTAGTTGAGACCAGGTTGATTGGAGTGATTGTCTGGCGCATTTTTTTAATACTTACCTATTGGCTGAAGTGGCAATGGGCAGGGCACATTGCGAGGAGAAGAGACGGCCGTTGGGGTGGAAAGGTCCTTTGTGGAGGCCACGTGCAGGAGGCCGCAGCCGTGGCAGGCCTCCCACAGGTGGACCGACGATCTGGTGAAGGTCGCGGAAGTTCCTTGGATGCGGGTGGCACAGGACCGATCTGTGTGGAGAAATTTGGGGAAGGCCTATATCCACCAGTGTGAAATGATGATGATGATGATTTAGATACAGTGTTAATGCGTTAAAAGTGTCGCCGCCAATGAGGGCTCGAGTCGCAAAAGAGCGTTAGGTACTTGACATGGATTGGGGTCGAAAATATGTTGCCCGTTTATTTTGAATATAGATTATGGTATTGATGAAGAACTCATTTGAATGTGAAAAGAATTAAATTGGTTGTTGTTTTTAGCAACGCTTTTTATAAGTGGTATTATCAAAAAAATATAATCGATGGTCTTTAAGCCAATTTACAAATGCCAAGCTTTTTATACACTTAAAACTATTCTTATGCACACATAGATACTACATGTGTAATTTACTTTAGTAAGTTTTGTTTGTATGGACTTCTTACCTTCCTACTTACCTAAAAAATAATAAACGATTGGGCAATCGAATCGAATCGCGTAAAAAACAACAATGATGTAGGTAAAGTCATTAATAAGTATACTTACAAGCTCATTCAAGTATGATCCTTATACCCCTGGCATAAGAGTGGAGGTGTTTACATTTTATTGCAGGCGACTGTACTAGTTTAATTTGCCTGATTATGAATCGCTGTACGAGTCAAAGATCAGATTGATGATGTAAAAACAGGCAGACTAGCAAATCGGCGATAGCAGAACATCTTAAGTAAATATTGCACTTAAAAAATTCATCAGAGGGTTCAGGTGGGATTCGAACCCACATCCTTTTCCAGCAGAACATCTGCTGAAAAACCACTAATCACTTTGCAAGTAGTTGGAGTTCCCTGAAAATCCTCTCTACTGGTCATCATTGATATATACACACATACACTAAGGTAGTCAGTATAGTTTTACTTATTTATTTGGTTTTTATTTACTATAAGTGTTTAATTACTTACTTTTTAGGGTTCCTTAGCCAAATGAAAAAAAACGGGACCTTTAGGTTTAATAAATTGAGACAACATCACATACATTGTCCTGATTCCAAACTAAGGTTTTCCCTTGTGCTATGGAAACCAGAAACAACGAAGGAAACCACAAACACCCAGACCCAACACAAATATCTGTTTCATCAACAAACATTTGTGTTGGTGCGGGAATCGAACCTGCGACCCTTAGTCTCAAACGGCGCTCAAACCATTTGCGCTAAACGGGTCGTTTTAGATTCGTCACGTCTGTCGTCTGTCCGGAACACAAGAAGACAACCACCGTTGTATGTACCTATAATGAAAATTAATCCAGCAGATAATGCAGTTTTCAATAAAACTGGTTTTTGTTATGCAGAACTCTAAAAATAGTTTGGTTTCCTCTATGATAGTTCAAAACAAGTTCTCATACTTTTTTTCTATCAAAATAATGGAGCTAGTTAATATACCTATCAGGTATTCTCTAGATATTATTCCCAAATAGATATAAGTTAGTCCGTGAGTTGGAAGGTTGTGTATAAGTACATAGTTGGGTTGTGTTTATAGCAAATAAATTTCAATCAAAATTTAGTTTAAAGATACTTATTTAGAACTTTATGGATAAAATGCCAATTTCTCAAAAACATATTTTATTAGCCTCTCTGTTTGGGATATTTATATGTTTTGTGGAAGCTGATGACTCTTTGAATAGTAAGTCTAAAATATTATGTCTATTAAAATAATAAATAAATAAATATAATATAATAAATAACCTGTGACGCCGATATAGATGTAGACAAAATGCCGGACTGGATTAGAGCTGAATGAAAAAGGATGCTTGTAAAATTTGCTGTGAATTCGTCAATAAATTGTGATTATTGAGACAACATCACATAGGCAGGGCCGCCGCGCAAGCGGGCGTGCAACGCGTGCATCGCACGCGGGCGGCACGTCCAGGGGGGCGGCAGATTGAGCAACTTTTTTTTTTCATATCAGCTCAGATTGGCTCACCTCAGCCTAGTGATAAGTAAAAGGAGAACCCACGTTCCCACTAGTGGCGTAGCGTGGGTGTCGATCGTTCTAGCCCTCCTGATATATAGGTACCTGCCTACTTAAACAGAAAGTTTAAAATAACAAAACTTATACTATTATAACTAGCTCTCTATCTCTAGCTAAAATGGAGTAACTCAAAACTCAATACTTACTCAATCAATTGGGTATTTGACTAATCTCGATATAGTAAAAAATATTTATACTCTATCAAAATATTGGTAAATGGCCAACCAATGGCCAACATTTTCAGTTAAAAATATAACGTCTCACTGGTTTTGTGAGCATTTAAAGTTTCATGGGCAAGTCCATTTTTAAAGGATAAAATTAAAAAAATATATATATCATTGAACTACCCGTACCTACATTTTCCACTAACTTTTATTATGAAACCATTTACTTAAACGAAGCATTTGATATAGCTACCAAACAAAATTTACTAGACGCGCACATAGGTTTGAGTTGTGACGTCATAATTCAATAGCCATTTGTATAGAGCGTTTTTGGGCTTGCCCAAAATATGTGCTCTTAAAGTTATGATATCTCAGGTAATTCAAATAAGAATTAAGTGATTCTTTCAACGATGTTTCTTAAATTGAAGAAAATATTTTAGTCAAATACCCAATTATCGCGTTCCATAAGGTTACTCCCAGGTAGGTTTGGTATAAGGGTGCTTCTCCCTCTTTTCCAACATTTCCCTTTACTGCTCTACTCCTATTGATTGTAGCGTGAAGAAAAGTATAGGTAGTACTATATTATGCCCCAGATGTATGAAAAATAACTGTACCAAGTTTCGTCGAAATTCGTCGCGTAACTAGTTTTTGTTTATAACGAACAGAAGTTTTATATAAATAAATAAACATTACATAACACATAACATTTTTAATACTAGGCACAATACCCTGCAAGTTGGAAGACGGCGCCGACGGCGCATGCGTCGCGCTGACTGCGTGCAGTGCGTACGCGCAGCTGCTGAAGGAAGGCAACACCACGCTACAGGGGCTGCAACTGGTTCAGAAGTATCAATGCGGGTTTGAAGAACTAAATGCCAAAGTGAGTCTCAAGTGTCCATGGGCGGCGGCAATTGCTTACCATCAGGTGATCCGCCTGCTCGTTTACTACCTATCACATAAAAAAAAAAACACTTCAACTTTATTTCAATGGGTCGGGGCGACTGGAGTGATTACAAGGCCTCACAGTAGACCAGCGTAAAGTAGTGCCTGCTCTATGTTTCGTCAAGTGAGTGAGGGCATCGGAGGCCAAATTGGGGGGAAAGGGGGTTAAAAGTTGGCTATTAGTGTTGCGGGTGTCTACAGTTGGCAGCAATCGCTTACCATCAGGTGATTAGTCTGCTTCTCTGCCACCTATTACTAAAAAAGCCGAATGTTGAAGGCAGTGACGCTCTCTATCCACATACTCTCTCTATTCGATGGGACACCAGTGTTACACGACCGAAGGGAAATCAGGCGCACGACAAACCGAGTCCCGTTTAAGTAAGTCATTCATTTGTATTATCGCAGGTATGTTGTCCTCTGTCAGCGTCGACGGGCTCGAGCGATCGTTTCGCTAAACTGCTATTAAGAAGCAATGAAACCGCAAAGCTGATAGAGGAAGACTTCGCCGAGGCTCTCCCTGAGCATTCAAGTTGCAAGTTGGAAGACGGCGCCGACGGCGCATGCGTCGCGCTGACTGCGTGCAGTGCGTACGCGCAGCTGCTGAAGGAAGGCAACACCACGCTCCAGGGGCTGCAACTGGTTCAAAAGTATCAATGCGGACTTGAAGAGCTAAATGCCAAAGTGAGTCTCAAGTTACGCTTCGGCATAAATAGGCCGGATCGACCGGAGTGTTACCACGCCCTCACAGAAGACCAGCGCGAAGTAGCGCCTGCGCTGAGTTTCGTCGAGTGAGGGCACCGGAGGCCCAATTGGGGGGAAAGGGGGTTAAAAGTTTACAGCGAAATTGTGACTCTATTAATGGTGCTACAACCAAAATTAGGATTATTACTAAATCAAGTGCTCTAAGATCTATATTTTGTCACTCATAATTCCTGCAGAATTTCGAGTTACGTAGGTCACTTTCATTTTAAAGGTGGGATTTGTATTATCGCAGGTATGTTGTCCACTGCCGGCGTTGACGGACTCGAGCGACCGTTTGGCTAAGCTGCTATCGAGAAGCGATGAATCCTCAAAGCTGTTAGAGGAAGACTTCGCCGAGGCTCTCCCTGAGCCTCCTCACTGCGGCCATGATGTTAACGGACAAGTCCGGTAAGTGTTAAACGCCTAGGAAAAAAAGCATGCTGACAAAATTTTAAATTACTTTCTGACAAATGTTGAAAATGCGAAGTTTTTATTAAAAGAGAATAAAAATTTGAATGACGACCCTAAACGGGTCGTCATTCAAATTTTGCGCATTGGTTTGAGCGCTGGCCTAAAGCAATAAAGTTTCTGATTATAAGTAAGTCAATGTTGTTTTTGTTTTGTGTTTTTTTTTCTTTATGTACCTGTTATTGGTTCTTTATAAACATTTCATCGTCCTTTATCGAAAGTATTTTGTTTAGAATTTTTATCCATCTACGTAATAAATACAGTACCACTTACTATAATTTTATTTATTTTTATTGTTTCAGCCTTAATTGTGAATTTAAATTGTCTGCAGTGTTAAACGGGAAACCTGCGTACGGTGGTATGTACTTATTAATATATTTTAATTTGGTCCAATTTGTAATTTAGTTCATTTTTTGTCCACTGCGGCGTTGGTGCTCATCAAAACAAAGATGGCGTCAAACAGCTGGTACAGATCGAATAATAGCACTGTCTTGATATTTTATTTGCGAAAAAAATCTTATTAATGTGTGTTATTATGTCATGTCATATAATTTATTTTATCTAAAGTTAGTTATCTTTTAAGTTTCAAACTTATCAAACATTACAAAGTCAGCTATATCCCATTCAACGACTATGCTTAATGACGTTCAGTCAAGAAGTTGAACGTTGTGTTAAGCAACTTGACGAGTTGTCCTTTAGTCATTCAATTAAACGTCGCGATTCAATGAACGCGCTAGTCATCCAATCAAATAGCTGATTAAACCAGATGACTGTGACATATCAATGTGTATTTTAGAAAATAAATAAATGTTGATGTTGTTTTTAAGGTATAACCCGTTGGATGGCGCTGTTGGGGTACAAGGATGCGGCACTGTTCTGGCAGTGCGGCGGGACAATCATCACGACGCGGCATGTGCTCACGGCTGCTCACTGCATCAAAGACAACTTGTGAGTACTAGCGAGTTTACACATTTCATCATCAGCCTGATACAGTCCACTGGGCATAAACCTCTCCTAATATTCGCCTCTCCTAATATTCGTATCTCCTAATATTCGCCTCGAATGATTTTGCGCTACTCGCATCCAGCTTTGCCAGCCATCCTGCACAGATCGTCACTCCATTTGGCCTGCCCCCTATCTCATCTCATAGGGAGCAGTGGAGGTAATTTGGGGAGATCAGGCCGTTTTGCCCGTGGGACAATTCCAGCTAACAAAAAACATGTTTTCAGATACTTAGCTCGTGTGGGTGAAATAGATTACCTCTACTCATCAAAGTACAATAGTAGCCCAGCTGACTACCTCATCAAGAGAGCCATCAAACATGAAGAATACGCGAACCAAGAGAATGACATCGGCTTGCTGATCACGCAGGAACACATACAGTTCAATGGTGAGGTGACATCGTATGCATAAATTGCTACTAACACCCAAAATTCGTCAGTAATGTTTGGAGAATTTGCTTCTGAGGTGCGCGAATTCATTCCATCATCCCCTTTTTACCATCGAGAAAAAAGACCAACAGCCGAATCAGGCTTGAATGCGAAGAAAACTATTTCCATGGTATCTGCCTGTGCATCGTAAATAATAAATGGGGCCTCTTTAATTTTTTTCTTATTTTGGGGCTATTAAAAGTATGCAAAATGTCTAACGTAACATAATATGTCCCCTGTTCCAATTTACTCTAGGCAAGAGAAAAAGCAAGAAAGAGCTAGTTCATAAGTCCAAAAAATCTAAAATTGTAAGAAGAAGAAAACACATGAACTGGAAGGGCATTCCTTAATTTGATCGGGATGATGGTTGATGATTTGATTTATAAATTTTCCGTTGTTTCGTTCCAGAGTTTGTAGCTCCCATCTGCCTGCCTCTAAGTAACGTGTCATATACCACTATAGAGGTAGGTGTCCACACCCACAGACGATCTTCAGGAGGAGTCATCGAAGGATGGGGCGTTACTGAAAGTGAGTCGAAAAGAGCAGTTTTATTAAGGTATAACCCGCCTGCCCCCTGGCAGGAGGGTACACATAAGGAGTCGCAAGACTATGTTGGCCCACTTCGGGTCAGCGGCATTCCCCAGCGTCAAAAAAAGGGCCACGCATCACGCACGCACTGCGAACCAAGATGGAGAATATTGGGAGACGCCTCATATCACTCAAGTGTCATTGGGCAGGGCATTTAGCTAGTTGTACATGAAGTTAATCTGTAACACACTGGTGGCCACATCCAGGTAAAAAAAGGACGCCCTTTAACAAGATGGGCTGATGACATATACAGAGTGGTGGGAAAGATCTGCATTAGGCTTGCACAGGACCTTCGTAAGTTCCTTCAACCTCTCCGAGTATTCCTGCTTGGACTGCCCTGTGTACTCTAGGGTATTTTTCTGAGGAAAAAGCAAAAGAACGCGCCACCACCACCTATGGCTTATGTGGATTTTTTTGTGTGATAAATGTCAGACGACCAGATGGATCACCTGTTGGCAAGCAACACCAGTGGAGTCACAAGTGGGCTGCACAGCGCAGCAGACACTGCTTCACGCCGGTCTTCTGTGAAGACTTGGTATCACTCCAATCGAGCCGGCCCATTCATGCCAAAGCTCTCCCACGGTTAAGATTTCTTTCATTAGGGGTATTCACTGGAGTCTCAACTCCATCCACGTTCGACCAAGCGCGTAAGGTCTTGGGTTCGATTCCCGGTCCCGAGCAAATTTAGGAAACGGAATTCCCCAAATTGACTCTGGTTTGGGTGAGCTGGTAGATGCCCCGGATATCATCAGCAGCACTCGCAATCCAGACATTCCCTATGTCTGCATTTTTTTGTTGTTGATCAAAGCGCCCCGTTGTTTTAGTGGATTATGTACTAGGCCATATAACCATCGGGTCACGGGTTCGATTTCCAGGTCGAGTAAAAGTGTGTTTCGAATTTTTTGAGCTTATGGCTCAGGTTTGTGATCACCAATAAGTCAAACGTGATCATTCAGCCTAATCCCATCATAGTAGCCATGACTTAATTTTTTTGATAGAGGCCTTTGCCCTGCAGTGGGACAATACATAGGCTGATACTTAATTATGTAATGTTTTCTCTTGTAATAATTCTTTTGAGAAAATAAAGATTTCTTAAACCTGAAACCTGATAGTTTGATCAAAGCAATTTTTTTTTCTTCATAGATGGGACTTCATCATCGCGTCTGCTGTACGCAAAAGTGAAAACCATACCAAATGAGAACTGCAGCGCAGTGTATCCTTCAGTGAACCTCGACGAGCGCGTGCTCTGCGCCGGCGCACGTGGCACTGACTCGTGCAAGGGAGACAGCGGCGGCCCACTTGTGTATGGATTTGTAAGTTACCTATCTAAATAAATATATAACTTTTTTTTTGTGTGATAGATAGCAGACGAGAAGACAGATCACCTGATGGTAAGCTGTGGGGTTACTGGAGGCTTAGTAGCGGGGAAAGGGGATTAAAAGGTTGGCAGCGCACTTGTGACTCTACTGGTGTTGCGGGTGACTATGGGCGGCGGCAATCACCCATCAGGTGACCCTTCTGCCACCTATCACATAAAGAAAATTAACATTTGATTGGGATGGCGCATTTGGTTTAATCCAACCATATTTTATTTATTTTATACATTTTTTTTCAGTGTATTCCTGAGGTAAATCCATGGTATAAGGACTGGTACTACCAGGTGGGCATCGTGTCGAAGGGGTACCACTGCCACCGGAGTAAGTTTGTCGGCATCTACACCAAGGTGGAATACTTCATGCCGTGGCTGGAGGAAAAAGTCCTTGGAAAACGACGCTAGATAAATAAATTGCCCTTGTGGGCAATGAATGTATTATTGCCCAAAAGGGTTTTGCTAACTTATGACGTCACTTTTTAATACCGTACTCCAGCATCTCAAATCCCGCGGTGAATGGCAGTTGAATAATCATGCGCATTTCGGTAATCTAGTAACATGATAACTAGGTACAACACTCGCCCTCAGGGGCTTTTGCCCTCTAGGGCCTAGGGGCTTGGGGCCTGGACAAGTTAAGATATTAACGATTTTGTTAGGTATCTTAAAATTACATAAAAAAAAAAATTATATATATATATATATATTTATTTATTTATTACAACAACAACCACAGTATTCGGTACATCATATAGACATTTAATGGTTAAAGTTATCCAACCTATTAGAAAAGTCGATCTAAAGTTATTAATCAGTTTACATTAACAATTTTAATTTTGTATAACATTAGATGCATCCTTGGCTACCTATTCAATTAATTGCGTATGACATCACTTAGAGTTACATAGGATGGTATATATATGAAGGTATACATGTGATGTGTGTGGGTATTCCAGGATAACTGCACAGATCGTGTAAGTTTAAGTTAGCAATACAAATAAGAAAGGTTGTAATTTGTCTGCGTACCTACTTTAATAAATAAATAAATCTCCTAATAAGTATTTGCAACTCCGATTGTTTTTTTTTCGCTACTCGCATCCAGGTCTTGAGAGCCATCCTGCGAAGATCATCCCTTCATCTAGCCTATATAACCTTAAAGTTATACACTTGTACTATTAGGTATTCTGTGGTTATACCTCAAAATGTTATACAGACCTACCTAATAAATATGTTGGATATTTTTCTAAACTTAAGTGACTGGCCGGATAGCGCATTGGGTAGTGACCCTGCCTTATACGCCAAAAGTCGTGGGTAAGATCCCCGCTCTGTTCAAACATTCGTGTGATGATCATTTGTGTTTGTTCAGTGTCTGGATGTTATATATGTATTGAAGTATTATATTTGTGATCCTCTGTTGTCTGATATCCTAAGCTTTAATTCCGCTTGGACGGTCGTAACAATATAAAACCTTGGTTATATAGATTTACATCCTTATGAGCTCCTAGCAGCTACACAACATGATAAACAAAAGACTTAACACTAACAACTTTATGATAATTAAGTTGTGTTTTTAGCATTTTTCCTTATAAATCATGTTGTTTATTGCTTCTGCTCTTAAATAAATAGAATGCATTTAAATTTTGATAATACCAAGATATTGAAAGCTTAGTTGTTTTTTTTTTATGTGATAGGAGGCAGATGAGCAGACGGATCACCTGATAACAAGTGGTTGCCGCCGCCCATAGACCAAGGCTAGACTCACAAGTGCGCTATCAACCTTTAACCCCCTTTTCCCCCCAATTGGTCCTCCGGTACCCTCACTCACTTGACGACACACAGCGCGGGCGCTGCTTCAAGTCGGTCTCAGTCAGTCGTGAATCTAAAGTTGTTTTATTTATTTATCTATTTATTTATTAGATCACCAACAAGATTTACATTAGTGCAAGATACAGTAACATGATACAACAAACAATTTTAAACGAAATCTTACTTAGAGGTGACAACGGCATGCAATATTGACAACAGTACAGTGATGAATAAAAATTATTAATATATAATATATTGATGTCAGTTTGGTAGTTCTAAAGCTATTTTTAATTTTTTTGTCCAAAAGTATGATAAAAATGCAAAAAAAGTTTATGCCCCATTACTGGCCAGCTTATTGAACAGTTTAAAAAATCTAGATGATCTGAGGAAAAATACGAAAAACTATAATAGTTTTTATACCTTTGACCGTCCTTATGTAATAAGTAGATACAAGTGCCATTTTTGAACTTGTAACTCAACTGGTGCTGCAAGTGTCCATGGGTGGCGGCAATTGCTTACCATCAGGTGATCCGCCTGCTCGCCTGCTTCCTATCACATAAAAAAAAACTGCAGAGTAACTTTACATGTCGCTGACTGTACGTAGGTACATTAAGCCCCCTCCTTCCTCAAACCGGTTGAGCATCACAAAACCTGTCATTCAGTTGTACATGAACCATGCTTCTAGTTCTATGTATTGGTTATATATGTGTTTATTTGCAACAAAATTAGTAATTTGGTTTTTAGCCATTTCGAGTAACCCCTAAAAACTTAAAAACGTTGTTTCCAAATCTTTATTATATCAATGGTGCGCTAGGGGCAGGTCGTGACTTAAAATTAATTGATTGTGATTGATTTTGCAAGAAAATATGAATAATTTTAGAAAAAGTTTTGTTTACAAGTGTTGGTGGTTCATTTTGTCATTGCATCTGTGTGTCAGTAAACAAAGTGAGTAATTTTTTATTTATTTACACATCTCAGCTTTCTTCTATCATTAAGTACAGTGACACAAGACAATAGAAGAGCTACAATATAATAACCAACCAGGATTACCTAATCGTAACACACAGGTATGTGACGGAAAGTGTGATCTTTGTGAATTCACTGAGAGAGCAGTGAAAAATGTCGGTCCTCTCCGCTACTTTATTATAAAACTAGTGGCCCGCCCTCACTTCGCTTTGGGACCGTAATTCAGAAATGAATCAATAGATGGCGCTGTGTCCAATTACATCGCGCAAGCGTTTCGTGTTTTCGGTTTACCTATAAGTCTTGTCGTTGTCTATAGATGTTATCTCTTTATAAATAGTATAGAAGATATATTTAATGGTAACTATGTTTTAATGTAAGCAAAATACGACCCTGATAAACAAGTATCTACTTTCTTGTTATGTCATTCTGGGAAGCAATAAACGCATTTTTATTTTTATTTTATTTTTTACTGTAAGGCCAGCCCGATGCGTGCGAAAAGGACGGGATATCCGGCACGTGCGTGCCTCTACCGGCGTGTGCGCAGTACGTGGCGCTGCTGAAGGACTCCGCCACCACGCTGGAGGGGCTGAGCGTCACGCGGCGCAGGCGCTGCGGGTTCGAGGGAGACAATGCTAAGGTGAGACGTTCGAGTCTGTGTATTGTGTGGATCGAACAGTAGTTCCTAACCTGTGGTACCGCAGGCTACTGGTGGTCCCAGGAAGCATTCCTAGTGGTCCGCGAAGACATCTTAATAAACAAGTGACGAGAGTCGAGTCAACATACTGCAAACGCGGCGACGCTTGTCCGAAGTGCGTGTGAGTGGCACCGACAATCACACCAATCAACCTGTGGCCTTACCATGAGTTTGAAATACTATCCTCGCCATAGAAAACTATTGCTTTGTCTCTTTCTTTGTGATGCATTTGAAAGAGACAGAGCAATAGTTTACGTTATGTCAGTTTTCGATGTCAACTCATGGTTGCGCTACTAGTCTCAAACTAGGGCAACCCCTGTACTATGAGTCCCAGGTGGTCAACCCAGAACACCCAGCCCCAAGAAAATGTAGTTTTCTAAATTGACTTGACCGCGAATCGACCTTTCGCGCTTCGGGCGAACACCTTAGCCACTGCGCCATCGAGGGCTGTCAAAGGTAAAATTAAATTAAATGTCTCCCCGTTAAAATTTACGTTTAATCGGTCTACGTACTATAAGGGACCACCAGATTTCGAACTTTATGCAGTTATGATAAGGTTAAGAACCAATTAAAATGTCTTTCACTGAAGTTACCATCAACAAATTGTTTCAGGTCTGCTGCCCTGCAAGTCCTGCAACTGAAAAGATGCCAGATGCAGACGAGCGCAAAGACGAAGGCTCTGACGATTTTGTCGATGAGTTTCCGAGACCAGGCGACTGTGGAATGTTACCACGTAAGTATACACTAGAGATAAGGATACACTAGAAAACATTAACTGGAAACTACAAAAAAACTACCAAAAAGGAAAATTAACAGAGTATACCTAGGGGTCTAGGGGGTGCCATAGGTGGCAATGTCCCCAAAATGCTGGCAGAATTACCTCGTTGGAAAGCGATGGAAATTCGCTGAGCGAAGTAGCTGCCAGCCTTTGGGTCTCCGTGACTGCTCGTATTGTATGTGATTTTGTCTCAATAATATTTTTTTATCTATGTTGAAAAGTGAAAGCTACCGGATTCGGGCCAATCCGGACGTCGCTGCGGGAGACATCTCCCCCGCCATGGCTGGCGTCGACGCCGGCGCCGCTATGGCAGTGGCCACCACGGACTTTTTCAACACTGCCATCTCCGCCGTCGACGCCACCACTGCCTTCATCGGCACTGCAAACTTCGCCGTCGACGAAATCACTGCCTTCATCCCCAATGCCAGCTACGCTGTCAAGTTTTGATCCTTCAACCACTCCACCGAGTGCGGCGTCGTACAACGGAAGACCTGTGCAATCACGAGGTAAGGAGATTTTCAAAGATTGCTTTATTGAAGGAGCCAGTCTTGGATCTTGATGATCTCAGTCTTGATGATGATACAAAGCTTGGTTTAGGAAACAATGTATTTAAACAAAAGTTGTCCAGAACAGCTCGAAACTCATCATAATTTAATCAAATTGTCACCTTCTAAAAAAATTAATCAAAGCTGGCAAAACAAATATACTTTTTTCGAATATTTTTACAAAAAGGCTTAAAGTTATTGTATCGTCGTTGAACTAATTTCCGAGACTTCCAGATAAATAACCCGCAAGAGGGTTTGTCACCTAAAACCTCATCGCCATCTCAGCTCACTTTACATCATAACTTAAAAACGAATAAAGTCTTTACTTTAATCTTTATCCAGACTTGGGTTTCATGGTTACATGGTTTCAGGGTTATTTTTTCTTAAATTACGTCTATTTTCGTTCGGTCAATATTTTCCAGTAGAATTATCAGGTCGTCTGCCGCCTAAAAAAGATTAGGAAAGGAAATCTACTTAAGTAGTCCTTTGGTTAAACAGCTCCAGGAGCTTTCTTTCGTAGGAGGAATTCACTCTTTAACGATAAAACTAAAGACCAAACGAAAATTGATTTAATTAAGCAAAATTAAGTCCACTTTGCACTATCAACGTTTTCCTGCAGGATATCTGCAGCAGGGGGAGCCAAACCAGCCACAATTACCACCTTTCGCTGCTTGGAATGGAAAGCCTGTCAGATCACGAGGTACCTATGCACGAGCCACATAAGTAGTTAGTTACTGGGCTGGCTTTAGCCATCCAAGGTGGGTTTTGCCCTAATTTTTTGGGTTATTTGTTTCTCTTGCAGATATGGTGAAGTGGATGGCCTTGTTGGGCTACAAAGACGCTGCGGTCTTCTGGCAGTGCGGCGGGTCCATCATCACAGCGCGCCACGTGCTCACTGCGGCTCACTGCATTAAACGAAACCTGTGAGTTACACACTGTATTTGGGCCTCCGGTACGCTCTCTCACTCGACGAAGCACAGCTCTGGCGCTGCTTCACCTACGGATAAATCATCAGACCCAGTTTCTACCTTACATCCAACTCAGTGAGTGATGTCCACCAGTATTTTTCCCGGTCCCGGGACTCCCGCTGATAGAATCCCACTGCTGGGCAAGGGCCTCCCCCAAGTTTCTCCATAAATCTCTGTCCAATGCCCTTTCTTGCCAAACTCGGACATACATAAAAATCGTCACACCATCTTTTTCTGGACCTGCCCTGTTAGCGGTGTCCATCGATCGGCCGCTATATGGGTGACTGATTTTTGTCCATTTTTCGGGGCTCATTTTTTTTTATGTGATAGATAGCAGGCGAGCAGGCGGATCACTTGATGGTAAGCAATTGCCGCCGCTCATGGACACCTGCAACACCAGTAGAGTTAGGTACAAGTGCGCTGCCAACCTTTTATCCCCTTCCCCCCCGGGTGGGCCTCCGGTACCCTCACTCACTCAGCGAAACACAGCACAGGGGCGCTGCTTCACGCCGGTTTTCTGTGAGGCAGTGGTATCACTCCGGTCGAGCCGGCCCATTCATGCCGAAGCGTGGCTCTCCCGCAGTTTGCACACATGACCCGCCCAGTCACATTTTAGTTTTGAAGCTTTTCGACCTTACATCTGCTATTCCAGTCTTGGAGCGTATATCAGAATTGGGTATTTGACTAAATTTTTTTATGTGTTTAATCAAAAGACGCCTCAATTTAAGAAACATCGTTGAAAGAATCACTTGATTCTCATTTGAATTACCTGAGATATCACAACTTTAAGAGCACATATTTTGGGCAAGCCCAAAAACGCTCTATACAAATGGCTATTGTATTGTGACGTCACAACGCAAACTCTTGTATGCGCGTCTAGTAAATTTTGTATGGTAGCTATATCAAATGTTTCGTTTAAGTAAATGGTTTTATAATAAAAGTTGGTGGAAAATGAACGGGTAGTTCAATGATATAATTATTATTTTTTAATTTTATACTTAAAAAATGGACTTGCCTATGAAACTTTGAATGCTCACAAAACCAGCTAGACGATACATTTTTAACTGAAAATGTTGGCCATTGGTTGTTATTTACCAATATTTTAATAGAGTATCAATATTTTTTACTAAATCGAGATTAGTCAAATACCCAATTATGCACTTTATCCGACAATTTGATGTTGATGAATGCTACGCTCCATGGGTCTTTGGCAAATCTTGAGTTTGGACTTCTGATTATGATATCTTACTTTATTTTATACTAGCGGCCGCCCGCGACTTCGTCCGCGTGGAAAAGTAACTTTTTACCCCACTTTTAACCCCTTACAACCCCTTTTTCGCAATAAAAAGTAGCCTATGTCCTTTCTCAGGGTCTAGACCATCTGTATACCAAATTTCATTTAAATTCGTTCAGTAGTTTTGGCGTGAAAGAGTAACAGACAGACAGAAAGAGTTACTTTAGCATTTATAATATTAGTATGGATTGTTTACTGAGGTATTTATATTTTTGTGGCTAGTTTCTGGAACGCAAATTCTTTCTACCTTTTGTGTTTTTTTTTTTCACTACATCACATACATTGATCTGACTCTGAGATAGGTAGCTCAAGCACCTGTGTTACAGATATCAGAACCAACAGTGGGATTACAAATATATACATATTATACTTTATTTCTGTTTAGATACGTTGTGCGTCTGGGAGAACTGGACTTGTCCAAAGAGGAGCAGGATTACAGCCCCGTAGACTTCCTGGTGAAGAAGGCCATCCCCCACGAGGCCTACACCAAGTACCACAACGACATAGCCGTGCTGGTGCTGGATGGAACCATAGATTTCAAAAGTAAGTAACCTTGTTGTTGTTGTTGCATCAAGACAAATGTTTGTTGATGAAACAGATATTTGTCTTGGGTCTGGGTGTTTGTAGTTCCTTCGTTGTTTCTGGTTACCATAGTACAAGGGAAAACCTTAGTTTGGGACCAGGACAATGTATGTGATGTTGTCTCAATTTATTTATTTATTTATTTGTTTGTTGTCCTCATTGTGGAATCAACTTCCCGCAGCGGTATCTCGAGAGAAACGAGCCTATACCTTCCTAAAAGGCATGCAACGCATCCGCACTTTTTTACCATCAGGTGACCCGCTTGCTCGTTTCCCTTCCTATATTATAAAAAAACCTTTAAAAAAATTGCTTTTTTTTTATGTCATAGGTAGCAGACGAGCAGGCGGATCACTTGATGGTAAGCAATTGCCGCCGCACCATGGACACATGCAACACCAGTGGAGTCACAAGTGCGCTGCTAACCTTTTATCCCCTTCCCCCCGATGGGCCTTCGGTACCCTCACTCACATCGGCGAAACACAGCACAGGGGCGCTGCTTCACGCCGGTTTTCTGTGAGGCAGTGGTATCACTCCGGTCGAGCCGGCCCATTCATGCGAAGCGTGCTCTCCCACAGTTTGCACCATGACCCGCCCAATCCCATTTTAGTTTTGAAGCTCTTCGACCTTACATCTGATTTCCAGTCTTGGAGCATATATCAAAATTGTGCACTCTACCTACAGAAAACCGGCGTGAAGCAGCTCCTGTGCTGTGTTTCGCTGAGTGAGTGAGGGTACCGGAGGCCCATCGGGGGGAAGGGGATAAAAGGTTAGCAGCGCACTTGTTGCATGTGTTCATGGGCGGCGGCAATTGCTTACCACCAGGTGATCCGCCTGCTCATCTGCTACCTATCACATAAGAAAAAAAAAACTCTATCCGACAATTGATGTTGATGCCTAGAATGCTACGCTCCAATGGGTCTTTGACAAATTTTGAGTTTGGACTTCTGATTATGATATCTTGCTTGATTTTATTTTGTATACTGAGGTATTTATATTTTTGTGGCTAATTTCCGGAACGCAAATTCTTTCTACCTTTTGTGTTTAGATACGTTGTGCGTCTGGGAGAACTGGACTTGTCCAAAGAGGAGCAGGATTACAGCCCCGTAGACTTCCTGGTGAAGAAGGCTATCCCCCACGAGGCCTACACCAAGTACCACAACGACATAGCCGTGCTGGTGCTGGATGGAACCATAGATTTCAAAAGTAAGTTTTTTTTTTTTATGTGATAGGTAGCAGACGAGCAGACGCATCACCTGATGGTAAGCGATCGCCGCCGCCTATAGACACCTGCAACACCAGTACAGTCACAAGTGCGCTGCCAACCTTTTATCCCCTTCCCCCCCCGATGGGCCTCCGGTACCCTCACTCACTCGGCGAAACACAGCACAGGAGCTGCTTCACGCCGGTTTTCTGTGAGGCAGTGGTATCACTCCGGTAAGTAAGTAACCTTATTGTTGTTGTTTGTTGTCCTCATTGTGGAATCAACTTCCCGCAGCGGTATCTCGAGAGAGACGAGCCTACACCTTCCTAAAAGGCCCGCAATGCACTCGCACTCCTTCTGGTGTAGCTGATGTATGTCTGGTGTTTTACCATCAGGTGACCCGCTTGCTCGTTTCCCTTCCTATATTATAAAAAAACCTATTGCAAAAAAAAAATGCTTTGCTTTTTTATGCGATAGGTAAGTATTTATGAGATCGCTATTAGCGATAAGGCCGCCGATATTGTATTTGGAAATTACTATTAGCATTAAGTTCTGTAATGTGTTGTGCAATAAAGAGTATCTATCTATCAGATTACCTGATGGCAAGCGATTGCCGTCATCTATAGACACCTGCAACACCAGTACAGTCACAAGTGCGCTGCCAACCTTTAACCACCTTTCCCCCCAATTGGGCCCCCGACGAGGCGTCTTGAGGAGACTCACTCGACGAAACACAGCGCAGGCGCTGCTTCACGCCGGTCTTCTGTGAGGAGGTATCACTCCGGTCGAGCCGGCCCATTCATGACAAAGCGTGGCTCTTCTACGGTTAAATTCATACTTTTTTGTGTGATGGGTGAAAAACGAGCAGAGGATCACTTGATGGTAAGCGATCGCCGCCGGCCATAGACACCTGCAACACCATACTTAATGCTTTATGCTTGGTTTCAGAGCTCCAATACTTGACACCTATTTGTCTGCCGCTGCCGAATACTGACTATCTCTCTCTACCCGAGAGTTTCATCACAGGGTGGGGGGAGACCGAGAAAAGTGAGTTTAACAATCGTCTTTCATCACTAGACGTAGACTTCTCACAAAGTATACTAGCAGTTTCCCTTTCATCCTATCCATCCATCATAAAACCTAAATACAAAAAAAAATTAAGTACTTTTTTTGCTTTAATCTGTTTACATAAATAGTTCTGTAAATTTTCGCGTTGAATTATAACTAAGTAGGGTCAGTGCTCCAGTAGTTGACCATGCATTAGTAGTTGACCATTTCAATTTAAGCGCGACGTTTTATTATATTTAAGCACATAATTATGTAGGTACTTCCTGCTTGATGTTTCGGCTGCGTTACAGCAGCCGAAGTCGTATGAGTCCGCTTGTGACCACGGCTGCTGTAACGCAGCCGAAACGTCAAGCAGTAAGTACATAATCGTGCTTAAATATAAACGTCGTGTTAATGCCCGTCTATGTAATAAAAGTATTCTGTTAACAGTTGGAGAGAGACCGACGAAACTTCTGTACGCGCCGATAGCGCCGCTCGAGCGGGATCACTGCGTGCGCGCATACAGCAAGCTCAATGTGACGATCGACGAACGCGTGCTGTGCGCGGGCGACGCCGCGGGCGAGCACGACGCCTGCAACGGCGACAGTGGCGGGCCGCTGGTTCAGTACAACGTTAGTAATGTCCCCAGTATCTTAACTAGTTATTTTTTACGTTATAGTGGACAACCAGAGTCACCGACATAGCCCACCGATTAGCAAACTGAAGGGGCAGTGGGATAGTCATATTAGCCGCAGAACTGACTTCCGTTGGAACCGTAATGTCCTTGAGTGGAGGTCGCGACTCGGTAAGTATAGTCACAAAATACATATTGACACAGAAGGCTGACTGCCCACTAAGAGCTAAAAATATGTCATACGCATGCGCACTAACGGGCAAAAACGCCTTTTCGACCACATTAATCCTAACTTATGAAATAAGATTGTCAAACTGTCGAGGTCTATGGTAGAGGCCACGCGCTTATGTAGGTACTCATGCCGGGCAACAACCCTAGCATATGTCAACGAACTCTTCTAAATTCAAAATCAGGTCAAAGTCTAACTTCTGTGTGTAGTTTTTTTGTGGTATAGTGTTGGACGACAGGATGGGACGTTCGAAGCCTGGCTGGAGTGGGCTGGATGAGAGTGGCCGAAAATCGGGAGCGGTGGCGTGTATTAGGGGAGACCTATGTCCAGCAGTGGACAAGTGTATGTTGCTGATGATGATAGCGGACAAACGAGCAGACGGCTCATCTGATGGTAAGTAAGTAGTAGTCCGCTGCCAAATGAGCCGGCTCGACCGAAATGGTTCCACAGCCTCATAAAAGACCGGCGTATAGCAGCGCCTGCGCTGTTTCATCGAGTGAGTGAGGGTCCCGGAGGCCCAATTGGGGGGAAAGAGGGGTTAAAGGTTTGCAGCGCACTTGTGTCTCCACTGGTGTTGGGCGGCGGCAATCATTTGCAATCAGGTAATCCGTCTGCTCGTCTGCCACCTATCACATACATAAAAAAAGAACACATGGTTAATGTAATGTCAATTTGTTGTATCAATTTGTTTATTGATTCCTCAGGTGGTGGATGATCAGAAAGGCAGCCTCCTGACCTACCACTTCCAGCTCGGCATCGTGTCGTACGGCTTCAAGTGCAGGGCGCGGCGCTTCGCGGGGCTGTACACCAACGTGTCCCACTTCATGCCCTGGATTGAGGAGAAGGTCCTCAGGAGAACCTCTTTGACTAATTGATACAATGCTTGTAAATAAAACTGAAATGGCAAGCGTATTTAATTTCTATCGACTTTTTTAACATTACAAACAGGATTTATCTGAGAACATTTAAGTGCAACATCGATTTAACCACTTCTTCCACCAAACATTCTGAAAATTATGACGCTTTACGAAAGCGTCACAATTTTTGACGCTCCATACAAAGTAAGAGTACAAGTCACGTGACTGACTTTATATGAAAAGTAGATTTTTTTATGCAAATTTCCAAAAGTCATAGAAGATTTTTTTTTTTATGTGATAGGTAGCAGGCAAGCGGATCGGCGGATCACCTGATGGTAAGCAATTGCCGCCGCCCATGGACACTTGCAACACCAGTGGAGTTACAAGTGCGCTGCCAACCTTTTATCCCCTTCCCCCCCGAGTGGGCCTCCGGTGCCCTCACTCACTACGGCGAAACACAGCACAGGGGCTGCTTCACGCCGGTTTTCTGTGAGGCAGTGGTATGTATCAGACGTGGTTAAAGGAATGTAAATGTTTTGTGTGTGTAAAAATGAGAGATTTGTAGGTATCTAATGGACGAATGAATGAAATATATTCGATTTCAATGTCGAGTGCACGAGAATTGGTCCCCTGGCGGTCTGGGCCGGAATTGTTCGAACATAGCTCGGGTTATGTTCGAACAATTTAGTTCGTATAGGCTTAACCACGCTGGCGTGGTTAAGCCTAAATCCCGTAATAATAGCGATGACTTGATTTCTATGATGGAGGCCTTTGCCCTGCAGTTAGACAGTAAGTTTATATTTATTAACTTCACATTTGTTTATTTATAAATGGCTACCATTAAAATTTTATTTACTTACCTACTTAACAAGTTTTTGATTTGAGTGTATTTGTCGCTAAATGATGTTAATTAAATTCAAAATATTTTTCAAAAGTGTTTTCCTAATCTGGGTCACATTTGCATTTTGATAAATGACGTAGTTTTTGCAAATAAGAAATCCGGATACCATTAATTTAATTTATATTTTATAGTTGGCGGTTGATGGTCTTTTTTTTGTTGTTTTTGGTTCTGTAGACCTTTTGTGTGGCTGACGCGAACTATTTTAATTATAAATGTTGGATACAATGGCCCGACTCGCTCTTGACCGGATAAATCACAATATATACCTACATAGACAATCTATGTTTTCTTCTTCTATACCCTCTATTTGTAAAGAGGTAACTTCTATTAGACATTGCCAATTCTTATACACAAGCCGAAAAGACGAACCACTAGAGCGATTCAATTGAATTCCAGCGCCATCTGTTGGTACGAAGTTTAACTAATGTCCCGAAATGTAATGAAGGCGGGTCACTAGTAAGACATACCTATTTATCTTAAATCTATACTATTTATAAAGAGAACTTCTATAGACAACGATAAGGCTTATAGGTAAACCGAAAACACGAAACGCATGCGCGATGTAATTGGACACAGCGCCATCTATTGGTTCATTTCTGAATTACGGTCCCGTAGCGAAGTGAGGGCGGGCCACTATAGTCCATTTCAGCTAAGAAGAGCCCTGTGACACTTCATCGCGTTCTGAACTACGCATTTTATGTTTGACAATGAAAAATATTTTTATTGTTTATCTTTTTCATTTAATTGCGGCATCATTCCAAAAAATATTCCAATAAAACATCTCAAAGTAATAAAACAAAAACAGTATCATTTACTTTAATTTAATGGAATAGAAAATAACAACATTTTTTAAAACAATCCTATGCACATCGTATTACTTGTGACGGAACGTGGAAAAAACATAGAGCTGCGACATGTCATAATCGGCGGACATGTTGCGATTACTCGATAATCGGATTAGTACGAGTGCATCAGCCTTATGCGAGTTGTATTTTCGTTATTTTGCGTGGTGTTCGGTTATTGTTACTTTTTTGTTGTTGTGTTTGTTATTGTTGACTTTTATTGCTGTTGTTTGTTGCTGTTTTGTTATTTTTTGGCTAAATGTGTGTTGCTGTTAGTATAAAAAAAATCGATTCCATTTCCTTAGGAAGTATTATCGATTACCAGAAACAATCGCAATCATTTCATTATAGACATCTCTAAAAGTGTCAAAAATCGAAGTGTCACAGGGCTCTTCTTAGCTGAAATGGACTAGAGTCTTATCCATACTATCCATACTAATATTATAAATGCGAAAGTAACTCTGTCTGTCTGTCTGTCTGTTACTCTTTCACGCCAAAACTACTGAACGGATTTAAATGAAATTTAGTATACAGATGTCTAGACCCTGAGAAAGGACATAGGCTACTTTTTATTGCGAAAAAGGGGTTGTAAGGGGTTAAAAGTGGGGTAGTAAAGTTACTTTTCCACGCGGACGAAGTCGCAAGCGGCCGCTAGTAGTCTTATATGAAATAAACCAAAGGTCGTTAAACTTCCTTAAGGGCTGTTCAATATGGTTATTGGAAAAACCGAGAGTGGAGTCGAGTCACCTATCGTACTTATTGAGGGCTTACCTTGTTCTCGATATCTGAATATGAACCGCAACATTACGCATTATCAAAAGTAGCTTACGGTAAATTATCGTTTTTATCACTACATCTTTTTCCTCATGTAGGTACACAAGCTGGTTATAAAATTTGTGATTCTTATGCCCCAGGAATAAGATCGACAAACACTTGAAGTATAACTTACTATGCCATATTAACGAGTATGCAATTTCATTCAATGTACAGTCAGCCACACATGAGGTTAAACTAAACTTGTTAAAATTTTGTTCCTTTTTTACATTTATTGTAACGCAATGACCTTTAGTAGATTGTTATATAAGGTGAACTGAACTGAGTTTTTTTTTATGTGATAGGTAGCAAACGAGCATGCGGATCACCTGATGGTAAGCAATTGCTGCCGCCCATGGACACTTGCAACACCAGTTGAGTGAGAGTGAGACGTGCGCTGCCAACCTTTAATCCCCTTCCCCTCCCCGGGTGGGCCTCCGGTACCCTCACTCACTCGGCGAACGCCACGCCGGTTTTCTGTGAGGCAGTGGTATCACTCCGGTCGAGCCGGCCCATTCATGCCGAAGCGTGGCTCTCCCACAATTAGAAAAAGAGTCTTAAAAGAGCTACGGCTTTTGGACATAGCCCTAAGTAAGATACTTAAGACTTACATAAGTAGGTATAATACGCAGTTTAATTAAACGTACCTACTTAAACCGTACGACCTCGCATGTATGTACCTACCTACCTAAGTTCACATCGGTTGCCTTGCAACAAAGATCGTGAGAATTAGGTTGAAATTAACTAAGGATGCTTATAAGGAGTTGCATATTACTTATATTTAATAAATAAATTCACACAACATCTCATACATTGACCTGACTCCGTACTAAGTAGCTTATGCACTTGTGTTACAGATATCAGACAACGGAGGATCACCAGTAGGTATAATAACATAAATACATATTATATAACACCCAGACACTGAACAAACACAAGTGTTCATCACACGAATGTTTGTCCAGGGTGGGGATCGAACCCACGACCTTTGGAGTATGAAGCAGGGTCACTACCATTGCGCCAACCAGCAAAATACCTATCTTGTTTTTTTTTCGACTTTATTATAAACTAGTGGCCCGCCCTCACTTCGCTTCGGGACCGTAATTCAGAAATGAACCAATAGATGGCGCTGTGCTCAATTACATCGCGCAAGCGTTTCGTGTTTTTGAGTTACCTATAAGCCTTGCCGTTGTCTATAGAAGTTATCTCTTTATAAAGAGTATAGAAGATTACTTATTCGCTAATTCGTTCAAATCCGTTTTAGCACTTTCTTTAGATAATTAGGTACCTACCTTTTAAGTTCTTTTTGTATATAAAAGAAAAAAAGAAAGAAGAAATGTTTATTTGGAACCAATATTACATGAGATTAGTTATTTGCATTAAATAATATTTTTCTATTCTATGCAGGGTAATATGAGAAATATTATTATGAAAAAGAGTTGTGTAACAATTGCGACATTAATCTACTCTTAAATATAGTTAACTAGCTTTTGCCCGCGGCTTCGCTCACGCTCCCCACTTCCTATAATGGGGGGTTGGAAAGTGCCAAAAAGTAGCCTATTTTTCTCTTCATCCCTTCAACTACCTTCACTTAAAAAATCACGTCAATTCGTCGCTCCGTTTTGCCGTGAAAGAAAGACAAACATACAGACAGACAGACACACTTTCCCATTTATAATATTAATTCGGATGGATTCGAACTTTTAACAACATAAACGTTACAGGGGAAAACATCAGGTAGACGATCTTTAAATAAAAGGTAGTGTTTATTGCATTCTCAGCCCAACCCTAATTTGTAAATACAAAACCGGTATGCAAAAAAGTGGGCTTGTTTACATGCCCGTGGTGTCTCGAAGGGAAAAGACGTGTTGAAGAGCAAACAAATGTGAAATTAGGATAGTGAAGTGCGCTTTGCAAAATGACTTATTTTATCAAAATCATTCTCTGTGTGAATTTTTGGTGTGTGTTTCTACATGCATGTGACAGTCAATCTGGTAAGTCATGCTGTACTGTTTGTAAAGAGGTAAATTCTATAAACAACAAGGCTTATCCTTGCGTGGTATTTTTTTATTAAGTACCTATTTGGGCTTGCTCCATGGCTTCATACTGGACCCTAAAGTTGAGAAGATGGCTACAATAGAGCTATAACCCAGAAGTAGCTTTTTTCATTCTGAAAGTAAAGTATCAGCAGTACCATTATAGAAATCATGCCATGCTACTATGACAGGATGAGACGCCTAATGCGGGTTGGTGATCAAAAATTGCATAATTTCATATTAAGTAAATGACAAGGCCCCCAGATCCCCCTAAAATCCCTAAACGCTAAACACTAAAGATCCCGTTACACAGCAATAAGGTCGCCTTTTGTACAATTAATAGTAGGTTTAGTTCAGGCCCCAAGTAGTTTCAGCCCAGAGCCCCACAAATTCATGATCCGGCCCTGGCTGCGCCCACGTGGTCTTTTCCCGTCTGTGAGAGGTATAGGACCGCATCAGAAATGGTGTAATCCAACAGAGAACCAGAGTCACCGACATAGCCCACCGAATTAGCAAACTGAAGTGGCAGTGGGCTGGCCACATTAGCCGCAGAACTGATAACCGTTGGAGCCGTAAAGTCCTTGAGTGGAGACCGCGACTCGGTAAGCGTAGTGTTGGATGCCCTGCGATGGGATGATGATATTCGAAGGCTGGCTGGTGTGGGCTGGATGAGAGTGGCCGAAAATCGTGAGCAGTGACGATCATAGGGGAGATCTATTTCCAGCAGTGGACGAGTGTGGGTTGCTGATAATGAAGAGGTAAGGTAATAGCAGACACCCGGTTAGTTAAAGATTATGAGTTCGAGTCTCACTTATACAATCTTCATAATAATTCACACAACATCTCATACATTGTGTAGTTTGAGCACTTGTGTTAATCAGGCAACAGAGGAAACACAAATATTGATAATATTTAAATACATACATTACATCCAGACACTGAACTAACAAAAGTGTTCATCACACGAATGTTTGTCCAGGGTGGAGTCGAACCCACGACCTGTGGCGTATGAGGCAGGGTCACTACCAAATGCGTCATCCGGCCAGTCAGATAAATCCTTCCTAACTAACATTAATAAATGCGAAAGTAACTCTGCCTGTGTCGGTCTGTTACTCTTTCACGCCAAAACTACTGAACGGATTTGAATGAAATTTAGTATGCAGATGGTCTAGCCTCTACCCTGAGATAGAACATAGGCTACTTTTTATTGCGAAAAAAGGGTTGTAAGGGGTTAACGCGGACGAAGTCGCGGAAAACAGCTTGTATGATAATTCACATTATCATTTTTGATAGCAAACAAACAAAACAGAAGTAGCCACTTGATTTTCCTCAATTAAACATATTTTAATCCTGCAATTTACTGAGATTTAAGTAATGTGATTGACCTCAGATTAATACTAACAAAACTGGTATTATTTTTAGCAAAGGTAACTCAATTTAAGACACATAAACCCTGAATGATGAATATTGCAACATATCAGGAAAAACTGGTCAGTAATAATCACAGAAATGATTTTTGTAAGCACGCCATTTTGAAAGTTGTCTGATACTCACATTGGTCCAGTGGTTTAAGTTCCGGTAAAAGTGGAACCAAGAGTATGTCCAATTTCCCAAACATAGTTACCTCGAGTTTGTCATCTGCAATCCGCATTAGGCAAGCGTGGTGATTAAGCCTATTCCCATCATAGTAGCGATGACTTGATTTCTATGATCGAGGCCTTTGCCCTGGAGTGGAACAGTATATTTACCTTTTAACCCCCTTCCCTTTATTGGGACTCCGGTACCCTCATTCACGCAGCGAAACACAGCGCATGCACTACTTCACGCCGGTTTCGGTGGTTCTCCCACTGTGACTTAACTTCTTAATTTCTGTGTGGCACAGTGGAGCCATGTGAAGTAGGCGGCGAGGCGGGCGCGTGCGTGCCGCTCCCTGCGTGTGCGCAGCTCGTGGCGCTGCTCAAAGACGCCGCCACCACGCTGGAGGGGCTGCGCGTGTCCCGCGCCAGGCAGTGCGGGTTCGAGGGACAGAACATGAAGGTTAGTGTTGGCTGTTGATAGTCCTCTATTAATAGCAATTCACCCATTAAGTTGAAGAATAAATTAAATTTGTAATTAAGCTTAACAGAGGAAACAGATATCAGACAACAGAGGAAACACAACAAACAAACAACAAACAAATTATAATACTTACTTAAATACACATATACACACCCAGACACTAAACAGACAACACAAGCGTTCATCATACGAATGGGTGAATTTTGTAAAACCCCATCTTGATCTGCACCTTTATTATAAAAATTAACCTAAGTATGTTTTAAATTTCATGATTTTAGGTCCGGCTTTACGTTGATAGATTTGTCAGTCAGTCACAGGCCGAGGTTTTACCTGTTTATTAATTGTATAGATAGATATTTCCTGCACTTAGAGCATTGGCTTCTCTCTCAAAAATCAAAATCAATTTCAGGTTTGTTGTCCATTCGCCAACCCTTCTCCACCGCAGACGCCCTCTCCACCACCGGCGACAAGGCAAAACGATAGAAGAGACTTTGTGGACAAGTTTCCGAATCCTGACACTGGCTGTGGGAAATTTAAATGTAGGTATTCTGCTTGCTTGATAACCATGTTACGTCTTTAGTCTGTCGCAGTCCACAGCTCGACATAGGCCTACCCCAATGTTCGCCATCTCACCCTGTCCCGGCTTGATACACCCAATCTATAAATAAATGCGCAAGACAATTACACCAATCAACCTGGTCTCATACTAGGGCAACCCCTGTCCCATGAGTACCAAGTGACAACTCAGAACACCCGAAAAATTTAGAAAGTGTATGTTCCTAAATTGACTTGACCGGGAATCGAACTCAGGGCCTTTCGCGCTACAGGCGAACCCCTTAGCCACTGCGCCATCGAGGCCACAGGCCTACACCAGCGGCCATAGCAGATCGTCACTTCAAAGTGTATGGAACTTGTACATCCCTTTAACCACATGTTCTATCAAACATTCTGAACAACATTAATGTGTTCTATGACTTGAAAATCATGAAAATATTTCATTTCACACAAGTGTTCATCACTATAAATAAGATAAATGTCGTGTTTCAGACGCATCAGCTCCATTTGTATGGAACGGGAAGCCAGTGAAAAATCGTGGTACGTTTATTTATAAAAAAAGTGTGAAAATGATAGATAGATACTCTTTATTGCACAACACATTACAGAACTTAATGCTAATAGTAAGTAATTTACAAATACAATATCGGCAACAATAATTTTAGCATCTGGAATACCTACGTCAGATGATCAGGAATGGGGGCTATCGCGTATGAAAACTCCGTTACATGGCATACTAAGATTCCAATAAGGCTGGTTTTCCACCAGAGCTGTGCGAGGTGTGCGAGGAAAAAAAACACCGAATGAATCATGCGCCAACGGCCTTGAGCATAGAGAGTACTCGCGCTCGCGTATATCAAAAAACAGAATATTATTAATTAAAAAATTATAAAGCCAAGAAACAAGAATTCCTCGACAGGGATTGTAGTGTACATTGTATAGTATTATATTATATAAAAAAAATCAGTCATCTGAACTGTTAGTTTCGTAGTTTTATCCAATATTTTGCATAAAATCGATGTTTACGTTATATTTTTTTCCTAATGAACTATAAATATTGAATAAAAATCCTCGTCAGAAATTCAAGATCGAAATCCAGTCTATAACATGTATTTTTTTTAGGTATCGTTCTTAACGATTTACCGAGTTTAACATACACAAAAGTGCCCAATCCGCGCATGTACCAAGCCTTAATTTTCCTAGCCTCGCTCAGCTCAGCTCTGGGAGAAAAGTGTTTAAACGAAGCGAGGTCATTCTACATACAAAATAAACGAGAAATGTGTGCGAAGGTGTATTTCGACAGGTCCGCTATACTTCATCGTACGACACATTGGTCCCGTACGTAGTTTCGAATGACGTTGTAGCGACGGGTCGTTGTGGCGAAAAATTTTTAGTGACCAACGCTGGAGCGAAAAGTCTTTGGAGCGAATTCCACCAGGGCGAATGACACTGCAGCGACAATCATTCTGGCGAAAAATGTTTGAATTCATATTATGAAGGCTACTTTAAAACCATAAAGGTGAATTATAAGCTACAACAAGTAATCAACAAAAAACTACAATTTGGTAATTTATATTCTACTGTGTCTTTGATTTCCCATTCTTAGCTACCTGATATAAAAGTTAAATCTTAAATGTCAATAAACTCAGAAACTACTTTCGAGACCCGACACATTACCAGTAGCGCTACCATGAGTTGACATCGAAAACTGACGTTACGTAAACTATTGCTCTGTCTCTTTCAAATGCATCACAATGAAGGAGACAAAGCGATAGTTTTCGATAGAGGATAGTATTTCAAACTCATGGTAGTGCTACAGCTCTGGTGGAAACTCCTAATTTCCACAGCACAGCTACGCATCCTCGTCACCACATTATACTCGCACAGCTTTGATGTAAAAGTAGCCTTACAACCTCCTTGTAAATGGTTACAGAGATGGTGAAGTGGATGGCGATCTTGGGCTACAAAGATGCTCCAGTATTCTGGCAGTGCGGCGGGTCCATCATCACCGCACGCCACGTGCTCACTGCGGCTCACTGCGTCAGGCGAAACCTGTGAGTGAGATTATCTGCTATAATACCAAAACTTCTTTTTTGTTGAGGACAATCAAGATGACACTCCTTTGTTCTACTATTCTATTCTATTCTATTCTATTCTATTCTATTCTATTCTATTCTATTCTATTCTATTCTATTCTATTCTATTCTATTCTATTCTATTCTATTCTATTCTATTACTATATCTATATCTATATCTATATCCAAGTCGAGCAAAAAGCGGCACGGCCGTACCATTTTTTTCTCGATGCAATTCGGGCTATTTTCGACCCCCTGTAACTTCGTTGTGGATAATACTAGAAGACTGAATTTTCAGTAACCATACATTGTAAAGACACGGTATATTTCAAATTTCAATCAATTTGAACCAGCAGTTTAAGAATTATAAAGGGCCAAAGTTTCTTAATTTTGTCACTCACTGACTGACTCACTGATTCACTGACTCACTGACTCACTACTACTATATAAATATCATACCGATATATAGGATTACCACGTTATATTTGCAGTTCAATAGATTTTAAGAATTTTCTACAAAAGGAATGAGTTTGGCAATCACACAATATATCACAAGTAGGTAAGTAAGTAATGCATTAAATTGATTCGGTTGTTTAATGTGATTGCCAAGTCAATAAATGAATAACCGACTTGGCAAAACATGGATCTCACCACTTTTTACGGTAGTTGCGAGACTTGGATTCTTTTACAAGTATGGTTTTTGATTAGGATTTCCTATATAAAAGGAACAAGACACCTGACTGACTTTGTATGAAAAAATGTCATGCAAATTTTAAAAAATCAAAGAGCAAATCCTGTTAAAAATTAAACGAATAACGGTTCAAAAGAATTTGGTATTCCTTACTAAAGAGGACAAAATTGTAATTAAAATAGCCAGTTCAAAAAATACCAATCTCGTACATATGTACGGACCTAATCTATACCTACTAGGTGTTTATAAAGAGATAACTTCAATAGAAAACGACAAGGCTTATAGGTAAACCGAAAACACGAAACGTTTGCGCGATGTAATCGGACACAGCGCCATCTATTGGTCCATTTCTGAATTACGGTCCCGAAGCGATGTGAGGGCGGGCCACTAGTATTTGATAAAGATACACCTACTACTACCTAGTAGAAAAAGGACAAACATTATTAATTCTGACTTCAGATACGTAGTCCGCATTGGTGAGCTGAACTTGGAGCAGGAGGAGAGAGACGCCAGCCCCATCGACTTCCTGGTGAAGAAGGCCATCCCCCATGAGGCCTACACCAAGCACCACAACGATATAGCCGTGCTGGTGTTGGATGGAACTATTGACTTTGAAAGTAAGTCTCGTCGGTCTAGTGGTTGAAGCCGTGATCTCGAGGTCGGGTTCGAGTCCCGGGTCAAAAGTGCTCGTGTGTTTCGAATTTTTCGAACATAGCTTGGGTTTGTGTTCACAGTCTGGTGATAAAGCCTAATGCCATCATATAATGCATCAAACTGTTTGATGGCGCCACTGCCGCTTACATCATAGAGTATGGTAGCCATTGGACTTTTTGTTATGCCCTCCCAGCAGAGTTACAAATCTCCCGAAAAAGCACTTCGTAATTTAAAGTCCCAATATCGTCATCATAACCCAACCGCGAAAAAAGTACGAAATGGGATAAAATATGTAGGTAATATTTTAATTTATTGCCATTATAAAAATAGTAATCAATCTAAGCAATTTCAAACGTTTGAATTTTCAGAATCAACACATGTGACCCCGATCTGCCTGCCCTTGCCAAACTCTCCATATGCGTTTGCCGACACTTATAACATATTTGTAGCCGGGTGGGGGGAGACCGAAAACCGTAAGTAATTTCTACATTACAATATTTATAATTGAGATTCACCACCACTAATTATCAAAAATTAGGGTTCCATCCGCAACCACGGTGTGCGCTAGGACCCTATAATTTTCAGTCCAACATTCTACAGTAGTATTTCCGAAAGAATACCTACGTCATTAAATAATAAAAATAGCTTAAGTACATCTACTTAGTACGAGTACAAACTTAAGAACCGAGCCAAACACAAGCGAGCCAAAAGCAACTTTCAAAAAGTCGTCAATAAATCGAGCTTACATCTTTCTAAAAGTCATAGGAAAACCGAGCCTACATCTTTCTAAAAGACCATAATTTCTATCTTCACTCTGTTTCCAGGGGGCGAGCGGCCTTCTGCACTACTCTACGCGCCCCTGAACATTCTGGACCGGGAGGCCTGCGCGTACGCATACCGCAACTCCAACGTGACGATCGACGCGCGCGTGCTCTGCGTGGGCGACAAGGAGGGCGAACACGATGCGTGCAACGGCGACAGTGGGGGACCCCTTGTTGGCAAATTTGTTAGTATCGTTTTCACGTTTCTGTAGCCAAATAAATGCCAAAAAAGGAACCCTTATCACATATACAAACAGACAGGTTTGTCCGTCTATCTATAAGAACAATAAGAGACACCCCACACTAGCGCCTTTTGAGTGTCGGTGTATTGCCGGCGACCACCCCACACTAACGTCTTTTGAGTGATGGTGTCTTGCAGGCGACCACCCTACATTAGCATCTTTTGAGTGTCAGTGTCTTGCCGGCGACCACCCCACACTAGCGTCTTCTTGCCGGCGACCACCACACACTAGCGTCTTTTGAATGTCGGTGTCTTGCCAGCGACCACCCTAAACTAGCATCTTTTGAATGTCGATGTCTTGCCGACGACCACCCCACACTAGCGTCTTTTAAGTGTCGGTGTCTTGCCGACGACCACTCCACACTAGCGTCTTCTTGCCGGCGACCAGCCCACACTAGGGTCTTCTTGTCGGCGACCACCCCACACTAGCGTCTTCTGAGTGTCGGTGTCTTGCCGGCGACCACCCTACACTAGCATCTTTTGAGTGTCAGCATTTTACCGGCGACCACCGCCACGTCGACGCCAAAATGCTAGTGTGGGGTGGTCGCCAAGACGCGGACGCTCAAAAGATGCTAGTGTAGGTTTTCTCTAACACTCATCTTTTTGTTATTACAGCAAGTGTCCACTGCAAAGGACAATACGTTCATCGGCCTGCACCAGTACCAGCTCGGCATCGTCTCCTACGGGTTCCGGTGCTCCTCGCGTCGGTTCCTCGGCGTCTACACCAACGTCGCTTACTTCATACCCTGGCTTGAGGAGAAGGTGTTAGGCAGAGCTCCGTAGAATAGGGGCAATTCGCGGGCAATGAAACTTGGGCAGGAATTTCAAGATTTTTTAGCTGGTTAGTGTCTAAACACTAGACTAAAGTCTAAACTTAGCCTCACTAAAATATTTGTGATGATATTACCTACATAGAAAACTCTGTGAAACAAAAAATATTGGTTAGGTTAGGTTAGAAATTCCTGCCCGAGTTGCTTCTAAGCCGTGAAATAAGCTAATTTATATCTATATCTGTACAACAAACTCTGTACTCTGTGGAACAAAGGACGGCCGAAAAAGAGATGGATTGTGTGAAGAATGACATGAAAAGGGGGTGAAATTTTAGATACATTGACTGACAAGAAATATTAATAAGTAAGTATTTATTGAGGAATAACTAAATAAATTTTTGTGACCAATTTCTTTTGATTTTTACACGTTCATCAATATCCGCAAAAAATCGAACAATCCGGCCAGCTTCTAATTTGGCCGGACACCCAAACGAAAAGCCTATGTTTATGAGCCTATATCCGGACGCCTGACAACGCTAACCGAGTTCAGTAGTTTGATTTTTTGTGGATCCTAAACTAACAAAGAAACTTTCCCATTAATAATGTCACCTTGGTATCTATTACTTCCTTCTATAGGTACCTACTATTTGCTGCTGCTGGACTTAGCCTTAAGTAAGATACTTAAGACTTACATAAATAGGTATAATACGCAGTTTAATTAAACGTAGGTACTTAATCCGTACGACCTCGCATTGTACCTACTTAAGTTTATACCGGTTGCCTTGCAACAAATATCGTGAGAATTGAGTTTAAATTATCTAATAGGATGCTTTATAAATTAACTAAGGTTGCGTATAAAAGGTAATGTATGTATATGTACCTATAGTTAATTTACTAAGTGATAGCTCGCCCTCACTTCGTTTCGGGACAGTAGTTCCACTGCCTGCCAATAGATGGCGCTGGATGCCGATTACAACGCAACGCAATGTTTCGCATTTTCGGTTTGTATATAAGGTTTGTCGATGCTTGGAGCTTATCTCTTTGTAAATAGTATAGAAGATAGAATACTATAGAGGCCCCCGACGAACTTTTTATCACCTTAAAATATCTTGTTTTTAATTTGGACTTTATAATACCTATTTACTTATTCGCGAATTCATTCAAATCGGTTCAGCAGTTTCTTTAGTACCTTTTAAGTCCTTTTTGTATAAGATTAGTTTTTTCGCAAATAATATTATTTTTCTATTCTATTCAGGGTAATGTGAGAACTGGTGAGAACTTTAAATGATTTATCGCTTCCTCCGAAGAACAAAATCCGATCTCCTATTAAACATTTGCAAATCGGACTTTATTCTTTGGAGCAGTCGTTATGGTTAAGAGTCGTGTAACAATTTCGACATTAATCTACTCTCAAATAATAGTTAATGAACTTACAACAACATAAACGTTACAGTAGACTATCTTTAAAAAACAAGGTAAGTAGTGTTTATTGCATTATAATATACAAAATAAATACAAAAAAATAATATACAAAACCGGTATGCAAAAAAGTGGATTTGTTTACAAGCCCGTGGTGTCTCGGAGGGAAAAGACGTGTTGAAGAGCAAACAAATGTGAAATAGAATAGTGCAGAAAATGACTTATTTTATAAAAATCATTCTCTGTGTGAATTTTTTGTGTGTGTTTCTACATGCATGTGATACTCAATCTGGTAAGTCATCCTATATTGTTTGTAAAAAGGTTTCTATACCTAGACAACAAGGCTTATCCTACTCCTTCCGTGGTATATTTTTAACCTACGACCCCACGACCTTTGGCGTTTGAGGCAGGGTCACTACCAAATGCGTCATCCGGCCAGTCAGATTTATAATCCTTCCTAACTTAATATTATAAATATGCGAAAGTATCTCTGTCTGTCTGTCTGTTACTCTTTCACGCCAAAACTTCTGAACGGATGACTGAAATTTGGTATACAGATGGTCTAGACCCTGAGCAAGAACATAGGCGACTTTTTCTTGCGAAAAAAAGGTTGTAAGGGGTTAACGCGGACGAAGTTGTGGGTAACAGCTTGTATGATAATATATTCACATTATCATATTTGATAGCAAACCAACAAAACAAAAGTAGCCATTTGATTTTCCTCAATTAAAAAATATTTTAATCCTGCAATTTACTGAGACTTAATATGATTGACCTTAGATTAATACTAACAAAACTGGTATTATCTTTAGCATAACTAAATTTAAGACATTAAACCCTGAATGATGATTATTGCAACAAATCAGGAAAAACTGGTCAGTAATAATCACAGAAACGATTTTATGTAGGTACACGCCATTTTGAAAGTTGTCTGTTAGTAACATTGGTCTAGTGGTTTTAGTTCCTAATCCCTAAGCCTAAGCCCATAAAGTAGCGGTGACTTGATTTCTATGATGGAGGCCTTTGCCCTGGAGCGGAACAGCATATTTACCTTTTATCCCCCCTTCCCTTTATTGGGACTCCGGTACCCTCATTCACGCAGCGAAACACAGCGCATGCACTACTTCACGCCGGTTTTCTGTGAGGACGGGGCCGTAGCAAGGTTCTCCCACGGTGACTTAACTTCTTAATTTCTGTGTGGCACAGTGGAGCCATGTGAAATAGGCGGCGAGGCGGGCGCGTGCGTGCCGCTCCCTGCGTGTGCGCAGTTCGTGGCGCTGCTCAAAAACGCCGCCACCACGCTGGAGGGGCTGCGTGTGTCCCGCGCCAGGCAGTGCGGTTTCGAGGGACAGAACATGAAGGTTTGTGTTGGCTGTCGATAGTCCTCTATCGATGGCAATTCACCCATTCGTAGGTTGCAGAATAAATTAAATTTGTAATTAATAGATAATAAAAATAAATTTCACACAACATCTCATACATGACCTGACTCCGTACTAAGTAGCTTAAGCACTTGTGTTACAGATATCAGACAACAGAGGAAACACAAATAATACTTAAATACATATATAACACCCAGACACTGAACAAACAACACAAGGGTTCATCACACGAATGTTTGTCCGACTTTTGGCGTATGAGGCAGAGTCACTACCAAATGCGCCATCTTTGAGATTGAGAGACTTTTATCTCCCCTTAAAGGGTTGAATTTTGTAAAACCCATTCTTGATCTGCATCTTTATTATTAAAATTAACCTAAGTATGTTTTAAATTTCATGATTTTAGGTCCGGCTTTGCGTTGATAGATTTGTCAGACAGTCACAGGCCGAGGTTTTTATTAATTATATAGATAGACTAGCGGCCGCCCGCGACTTCGTCCGCGTGGAAAAGTAACTTTTTACCCCCCTTGTAACCCCTTACAACCCCCTTTTTGCAATAAAAAGTAGCCTATGTTCTTTCTCAGGGTCTAGATCATCTGTATACCAAATTTCATTCAAATCCGTTCAGTAGTTTTGGCGTGAAAGAGTAACAGACAGACAGACAGACAGACAGACAGACAGACAGACAGACAGAGTTACTTTCGCATTTATAATATTAGTATGGATATGTCCTACTTAGAGCATTAAACCAATGCTCTAAGGTCCTGCTCTCTCAAAAATCAAAATCAATTTCAGGTTTGTTGTCCATTCGCCAACCCTTCTCCACCGCCGACGCCATCTCCACCGCCGGCGACGAGGCAAAACGATAGAAGAGACTTTGTGGACAAGTTTCCGAATCCTGACACTGGCTGTGGGGAATTTTATTGTAGGTATTCTGCTTTCTTGATAACCATGTTACCTCTTTAGTCTATATCAGTCCATAGCTGGACCTCCCTGTTTCGGCTTGACGCAACCAATCTATAGCAGATCGTCATTACAAAGAGTATCTAGGAACATTTACATCCCTCTAACCAAGTGGGGGTGGGGGCAACTCGGGCAAAAAAACTCGGGCAGGAATTTCAAGATTTTTTAGCTGGTCAGTGTTTAGACTTAGCCCCACCAAAATATTTGTGATGATATTACATACTAAACTCTGGGAAACAAAAAATATTGGTTAGGTTAGGTTAGAACAGTGACCAGCTAAAAAACCTTGAAATTCCTGCCCGAGATTTTTTGTCCGAGTTGCCCCCTAAGCCAACCAAGTATTCTACCAGCCATTCTGAGCAATAGTTGTTACTTCTAAGACTTTTGAAAATTTGCATGAAAATATTTCATTTCACACAAGTGTTCATCAATATAAATATAATAAATGTCGTATTTCAGACTATGCAGCTGGATTTGCATGGAATGGAAAGCCAGTGAAAAGTCGTGGTAAGTTTATATGTTATAAAAAAAAATAAGAAGTCTAATACCATTGTATTGTTCTAAAATCATTATTCTAGCATCTGAAATACCTGTCATATGGAATACCTATGTAGCTATGTCGGAAATTTGAAATACCTATGTGTAAATAAAAAATGTCAGATGATCGGAAATAGAGGCTATCGCGTGTGAAAAATCCGCTAGATGGCGTACTGTTAAACTCAATAGTATTAAAACTAAGACCACTGAATTATTTCTTTCTTCATTAAATTTCGATTACGATTTAATTTGCATTACAGAAACAAATCTTAACTCGGGGTTCTTTGATAGTGAATTGTTCGATCAGCGGTACAATGTATTTCGCAGGGACCGTGAAACTTCTTGTATTAGAAAGAAGGAAGGTGGAGGGGTTTTAGTGGCAATTAAAAAGAAGTATAATGCTATCCGTAACATGTCGTGGGAGAGTGCGGTGGAGGATATTTGGATCAATATTAAACCTAATGATTGTCTCGCTCAAAATATTAATATTTGTGTATGCTATTTACCACCGGACTTACCAATTGGAGATAACCAAACTTTCTATAACAATTGTCAACTTGTATTATCGAATATATCTAATAACTCGGTCAACATTATCATCGGTGACTTTAATATCCCTAGTATCTCGTGGAATCAGGTTGGGTCTACCTTGATACCTAACAGTACTAACGATGCTAGATCGTCACTTCTATTGAGTACTTTAGCACTATGTGGACTTTCTCAATTTAATAATATTACAAATAAAAACGGCAGACTCCTTGATTTAATACTTAGTGATAGCTGTGGGGTGACAGTGACTGAAGCGACACCGTTATCTCGCGTAGATGGCTATCATCCGCCATTGAGCATAAAACTTGAAAAAGTCCAATCATTGCCATTATTACAGAAAAATAGAACCAAAGTTATTAATTTTAACAAAGGTAAATACGCCGAAATTAGGCTAGAATTATCAGCAATAGATTGGCCCACAGTATTATTATCTTGTAGGGATATCAACGCAGCTGTCGACAAGTTTTATCTGGAACTGAATTCGCTTATTGACAAATACATACCCTGCAGGAGAGTCAATGCTGATGGCCAATTTCCAGATTGATACTCACCTCAGCTTATTAAAGGTTTAAAGGAGAAGGTTAAATTTCATAAAAAGTATAAAAAATATGGTAACCCCAAAGATTATGATTTATTTGCATCTCTTCGAACGAAGTGTAAGGACATGATAGGCAAATGTTATAAACTGTACATCGCATCAATTGAGGCTGGTCTAAAGGAAAACGTGAAATATTTTTGGAAATTCATTAACAATAGAAAGGGCACTAAGGGCCTTCCTCAATTTATGAAATACGAAGACAAAACGGCTTCCAACGGCGAGGGCGTTAGTGAACTTTTCTCATCCTTTTTCAAATCAGTGTACGAACCCCACACCGAAGCGTCGTTGGTCGATAACAAGGCCTCAACGTCCTGATTCTTGTATTTCAAATCTTGTCCTATCCGAAAAAGAAGTACTAAAAAAACTGAAAGCCTTAAATCTGAATAAAGGTGCAGGTCCAGATGGCATTCCGGCAAAGTTCCTCAAAGAATGTGCTGATGAGCTTAGTCTGCCTTTAACATTACTATTTAACTTATCACTTCAACAAGGTACTTTTCCTACGGTATGGAAAACTGCGCATATAACTCCTATATTCAAGTCAGGAGATAGATCGGATTGCTCCAATTACAGGCCCATCAGCATGCTTTCTACGATGTCAAAGCTATTCGAGAGTGTTGTCTACGATTATTTGTACAGACACGTTAGTCCGCTTCTTTCTCCAAATCAACACGGATTCATGAGACGCCGATCTACAGTCACCAATCTAATGGAGTACAAAAACTATCTTTGTACAGTGTTTGCTCGTAATGGTCAGGTGGATTCCATATATACAGACTTTACAAAGGCATTCGATAAGGTTAGCCATCACTTGCTCTGTCAGAAGCTGAATATATTGTTCGGGCTACATGGCAGCCTTCTTAGATGGATATCCTCGTACTTAGGTAGGCGAAGTCAGCTGGTTGCACTCAAAGGATACAAATCTGCACCAGTCACTGTCACATCGGGCGTGCCTCAGGGATCCCATCTTGGGCCGTTGCTCTTCCTGACCTTCATAGATGATCTTGTCGGTCTGCTTCATTGCCCACGCCTCTTGTATGCAGACGATTTAAAAATATTTTATGAAATCCGTAATGAAAATGACTGTCAAATTCTTCAACACGATCTTGATATAATAAATAACTGGTGTCTACAAAATCAAATGTTTCTGAACCCTAAAAAATGTCAGATTATATCTTTCACCAAAAGAAGGGAAAAGAAAATCTATTTCAACTACAAACTGGGCAATGATAATCTACAACGAACCTCAGCTATCGCAGATTTAGGGGTCATTTTTGATGAGCAATTGTCTTTCAGGGAGCACTATGAGAACATCACTATTAAATGCCTTAAAACCTTAGGTTTTATCGCCAGATCCACTGTGCGCTTTAAGGATACTGATTGCTTACTCTACCTCTTCAACAGCCTTATTCGTAGCCGCCTAGAGTATGCATGTGTGGTATGGTCTCCTAACTACCAAGTTCATTCTGATAAGATCGAAAACGTTCAGAAAAAGTGTCTCAAAATCGCAGCCTACCGTGCGGGCTTAGGTCGTAAGCTTACCTCTTACTTAGACAGGCGTCTTCACTTTAATGTTACTTCCCTGGAAACTCGACGCAGTCGGCTGGATCTGTTTTACTTATACAAAATCATTCACTCTGAATTTGATACCCCAAATTTACTGAAGTTAATCAATTTTAACACAACACTCTTAAAGCGAAACAGGAAAAAACTGTTTACTTTGCAGGTATATAAGAACAATACGTCCTACTATAATCCTATAGTTAGGATGTGTCGCTCGTATAACGAGCTCGTAGAACATAATGAGCTGGACATATTTATAAATAGATTTGTTGCCTTTAGGCACATTGTGAAAAATATCCTCAACTGAATTCCCCTTCCTAAATTAAATTAAATTAAATGTATGTTTACCTACACTTACATATTGCAAATTTTTAAAATATTTTTTGTTGTTAATACTGGCTTTGTTTACGTGCTAAGATTAATTATGCTGTGTGTACACGTTTTTGGGTTTAAATCTAGATAAATACCTATCGTTAAGTTTTTGTTTAATATTAATTATGATTGTAACCTGTTGTGTATGCCATAATAAATAAATAAATAAATAAATAACCGTCGAAATGTCGAAGTAGATTTTAAAGCGTTAAATTATCTAAAAATCTGTAATTAATGCTTGCTGAGAAGTAGTACGGCGTCAGGTTTTTTTTATGATATAGGAATGTATGAGATTTTGTGTTAATTAATTTATTTTATATTATTAATTTATTTCATACGAAAAGCTGCTTCAATTGGATTTACCAGCCATAATTAACCGGTAACATGCGCGCTCATTTCGTCGGTAAACCCGGGATTAGCGGCGGTCGCGGGTTAAGCCGGATCACAGAGCAAACTACACGTCAAAACACTAGTTGAATACCTACATTAGCAGAATGTAGTTCGTTCCAAAAGCGATGGTAGCTGTGTCCATGCGCCAGACTTACTATTTTTTAGGATATTTCAAATCTATAGATATATAGGATATGGGACCATTCAAGTATTACCTAAGCATCGATGGGGGGGGGGGGGGGGGGGGGGGGAGGGGGGGTCTGGGTCCTGCTTACTTTGATAAATTCATGAAGGAAAAGTATATTTTTTCGACCATTTTTGCTGACAAGGGGGGAGGGGGGTTAAATTTACCAAAAAATCTGCTTACGTAATACTTGAATGGTCCCTATGATCTTATACAGGGCATATCTATAAAACATTACATCCCTTTAACCAGGTGTTATTTTAATCATTCTGAACAACTCTTGTTCTAAAACTTTTGAAAGATCCCTAAAAAAAATTCATCTCTTCAATCCATACAAAGTCGTTCACGTTACTTGGTCATTTTGTATGAGGAGTCGAAAAATTTGTCGGTGAATTTCGAAAAGTTGTAGAACAAATGTCGTTCAGAATGGTTTATAGAACACGTCGTTAAGGGGACGTAAATGTTCACAGATACACCCTGTATGTATCTATTAATTTTTGGAAAGAAAAGACAAGTCAAACAGATTGCTCACGTGATGGCAAGTGACATAATTAACCGGGTACACGCGCGCTAATATAATCTGTTAATTAACTCGCGTTGCAACTAGTTGAATCTTATATTTACAGTTTTGCTTTTTACAACAAGAAGCAAAATGTGTTATTTAGTCACTCTTTTCATATTAATATGTTATCTATCTTTATCTCTACTATTTATAAAGAGGTAAACACTCCTATGTAAAGTGAAAAGGAGAAACACTAACGCGATGCAAGCGACACCAAGCGCCATCTATTAGTACAGAGTGGAACTTTATGTCCCGGAACGAACTGAGGGCATTCCACATTATACAATAACTATCATATTTTAAAATATATAAAATCCCGGACAAGTTGTCATAATGTACTACGAGTAGTTACGAGTACGTATGTAACATTCAAACAAAAAAAAAACAAACAAATCTAAATCGGTTAATTTGTTCAGGAGTCACGATGCACTTGCAGAAAACTACATTCCGAACCAGTGGTAAACATATTGACATTCATAAGTGTTCTGTATGGACCTAAATTGAAAAAAACTATTTCCATTTCATTTCATTACAACTGCCCGTCGTTTTAACGTCGGTGGTTGAAAATTAATTAATTAATTTTAATCTATACTAATATAATAAAGCTGAAGAGTTTGTTTGTTTGTTTGTTTGTTTGTTTGAACGCGCTAATCTCCGAAACTACTGGTGCGATTTGAATAATTCCTTTTTGTTGGATAGTCCATTTATCGAGGAAGGCTATAGGCTAAATAACATTACGCTATGACCAATAGGAGCAAAGACAGAGCGGTAAATGTGTAAAAAACGGGGAAAATTTTTCCACGCGGACGAAGTCGCGGGCGGCCGCTATTAATTAATAAACAAAACATTGTCGATTGCCATTGTAACCCTACCGCGGGCCGCAACTCTGAACTGCGGCCCGCAGCTCTGGACTGCGGCCCGCACAACCAAACATCAGATTATCGCTGGTGAATTATCGGGACCGATTCCATCGCGATATTTATTGCGACTGGAATTATGGCGGTGCAGGCTGTTGCAGCAATCGATACTGTACGCGCCTTAATAAGGGGGGAGTTACAACAAATTGTTTGGCCCTCCATCGCTATTTTATGTATGGATATGGTTGTCGCGTTTATAAGGAGCTCATTGATGAACATTAAGAAAAAAAATTGGCCATATAAATCGTATTTGTGGATATTTATTACCCTTCAACCACGTCTTTTAGCAATAATAATATAATAATAATATTTCACTACATCACATACATTGATCTGACTCTGAGATAGGTAGCTCAAGCACCTGTGTTACAGATATCAGAACCAACAGTGGGATTACAAATATATACATATAATACTTTTCTTTGTAAATACATACTTATAATACATAGGAAACACCCAAACCAATACAAACAGACATGTTCATGCACATAAATGTTTGTACTGTGCGGGGATCGAACCCGCAACCCTTGGCCCAGACGCAGCATTCACTACCACTGAACCAACCGGGTCGTCATCATTTTGAACAGCATTAATTTGTTCTATAGCTTTAGGAAATTCGCATAAAAAAAACAACTTTTCATATAATGTCGGTCACGTGACCTGATTCATTTTGTATGGGCAGTCGTGCGTATGAGACGAGAGACGTAGCTGTCGCTTTGGACGCCCCTGGGAATCACAGGTTAAGATGAAAGAAAAAAACTTGACTAGCCCAATGGTGTATTTAGTAGTGACCCTATCTCATGCGCCAGAGGTCGTGGGTTCGATTCCCACCCTGGATTCTCTCCTCCACATGGTGGCCGACACATGTTCAAAATGCAAATCGTATTGTCGGTATTCGTGTAATCGCAAGTACAAATATTTGCGTGACTCACCCACGGTGCAAACGGTTATTATAAATGGGGGATTAGTTTGCGAGGGGTTCGAGGCATGTAAACTAAACTAAGGGCTAAAAAAGTAACCAATGGTCAATATACACATTAAATATGTTTAAACAATAGTTAGCTTAACCAGTTTGATTAAAGAATACTAGTAGCCCGCCCTCTATGGCGCTGTGCTAAATTACATCGCGCAAGCGTTTCGTGTTTTCGGTTTACCTATAAGCCTTGTCGTTGTCTATAGAAGTTATCTCTTAATGAATAGAAAAGATAAAGATTATTAGACAGCGCTGTGTTTTGCCGAGTCAGTGAGGGTGCCGGAGGACAAATTTAGAGGTAGAGGAAAAGGTTGGCAGCGCACAACTTAACGACAAATACTTTACTATTAGGCAAATGAACAACCAAAACAAAACACCCCATTCCAAAAAAAAATCATAAAAGTAAAAATTAAATCTACATAAAAATCATTTAGCGACAATATCTGCAACTATGTTTCAATAAAATTAAAGTTTTCAACATCCAAACTCTAACCATTTAACCCCACGGGCCAAACACGACTAATCCTTCGCGGACAGGTTAATCCTGCCGAGCACCGAACCCCTGTCCATCGGCTATTTATTATCCTCTCGCTATGAGCTGCATGATGGGAATTGGCTCATTTGTTATTTGGTGCGTTTAAATTGGATCGTAGGCAGTTGGGGGTAAGCAATGTGGAATGGGATGGGAAATTGGACGGGTATTTTGTTATTATTATTAAGATTTATGGATTTTGTGGAAAATGGTGTTTTGAAAATTATCTGATCAAAATTTTCATGAGAAACACATACTTAATATCTATTTTCTAAACGTGGGAGAGCCATACTTCGGCATGAATGGGCCGGCTCAACCGCAGCCACACAGAAGACCGGCGAGAAGCAGCGCCGCAAAAATTTAAAAACAAATTGTGTATCTGTCCGCAATAACTGAGGTCCAATTACAACCTCCTTGTAAATGGTTACAGAAATGGTGAAAGTGGATGGCGATCTTGGGCTACAAAGATGCTCCAGTATTCTGGCAGTGCGGCGGGTCCATCATCACCGCGCGCCACGTGCTCACTGCGGCTCACTGCGTCAAGCCAAACCTGTGAGTGACATCGTCTACTTCTTACCTATGCTAACTGCGGCTCACTGCGTCAGGCGAAACCTGTGAGTGACATCGTCTACTTCTTACCTATGCTCACTGCGGCTCACTGCGGCTCACTGCGTCAGGCGAAACCTGTGAGTGACATCGTCTACTTATTACCTATGCTCACTGCGGCTCACAGCGTCAGGCGAAACCTATGAGTGGCATCGTCTACTTCTTACCTATGCTCTCTGCGGCTCACTGCGTCAGGCGAAACCTGTGAGTGACATCGTCTACTTCTTACCTATGCTCACTGCGGCTCACTGCGTCAGGCGAAACCTGTGAGTGACATCGTCTACTTCTTACCTATGCTAACTGCGGCTTACTGCGGCTCACTGCGTCAGGCGAAACCTGTGAGTGACATCGTCTACTTCTTACCTATGCTCACTACGGCTCACTGCGGCTCACTGCGTCAGGCGAAACCTGTGAGTGGCGTCGTCTACTTCTTACCTATGCTCACTGCGGCTCACGGCTGTTAGGCGAAAACCTGTGAGGGACATCGTCTACTTCTTACCTATGCTCACTGCGGCTCACTGCGTCAGGCGAAACCTGTGAAGTGCCATCGTCCTACTTCTTACCTATGCTCACTGCGGCTCACTGCGTCGCGAAACCTGTGAGGACATCG